>JAAEAF010002830.1:0-43353 GCA_011037195.1 Triatoma infestans | reverse complement strand
AAGCTGCAGCGGAGGAAGCCCCAGCAGTACTTCCAACCGAATTTTTACTAAATATATAATGGTCTTCAACATAAGCATAAAAAAATATAAAATCCTATTATGAAGTCATACTTGTTGTTACTAGATTCTTCTTCATACGTTTGGCAATGCTGTTCACATGCTCAATGTTATATAAGTGGTAGGACAGTGTACTGTACTGCAGTGTGACACTACTGGAGGAACACTTGACCTCCAGGACTCTCAACAATAAATTTTCCAGGAAAAATGTATCAAATCAGAGTGACCGGCCTCTCTCCACATCATCTGACCTATATAATTTGTAGGCAAAGTTTGAAACATTTCATTACAGTTGTTTTCGACGAGAATCGCACGAAACTAGAAAAATAAAAATAAAGACGGGCTTCCGATTGGCGGAACTTGAACGGAACCTTGGAGTCCAACGTTGGAATCTAAACAGAATATCAAGTTTCTGTTAGTCCTGGTGAGAGGAAGTATTTTAATTGTGGTAAATTTTACTCGTATCCGAAGTTAGTTGCACATTCGATATAGCACTGTAACGGCCGTTCGTTATTTTTTTGTGCGATGTGGCCTCTGCCAAAGTGTGAATTTTTATATTTTTATCCAGCTTTTGGATTCGAATTGGTTTATTTTTTTAAGTAATTATATTTTATATATTTTTCTATATTTATATTATTATATTTTTGAATATTATTTTTACATTAGATAAAGTTTTAAACATTTTTTAATTCCTTCTGTTTTCAATTTATCATGTTACAATCTGTAGCAATTAATAGTGTTGAATATTAAATTAAAAATTCGGATAATTAACTTACGAAGATAGAATTAGGATTAAAAATGCCGGTCCCCCGCTTCCCAACTTAATCATTAATACTAATTACAAAAACAGATACTTTAAAAAAAAAATGTTGAACCCCCACATATCCAAGTCAGGAGCAGCCACTGCTCGAAGCTGTGTAAACATAGAACCAGATAGAGACTTATTGTGCCTTCCCCCTGTAGGTCTAATATGAGAAACCTCCCCCCTTCATGAGTCTAATATGAAAAAGAGACCTTTTGCTTAGGAAGGAACAAATTAATCTGGTGATAGACCTTTTCATGAGGCACGGCAGGTCACCTACTGGGATAAACCTACTAGGAACCTTTGTATATATTATGTTAGGAGGTGGAGGAAACATCCTCATATCTGCGTGGCAACCGCCAAATTGCGCTGTGAGATTTTTGGCACATTGAGACCAGAGGAGATAATAGCGCCAAAAGAGCTGGTTGGAAAAGCCCCTTTTCTCATGAAGGGGGGAGGTTTCTCATATTAGACCTACAGGGGGAAGGCACAATAAGTCTCTATCCGGTGCAGTGCCTGGGATCGTGTCCCACCCCATGTTCAATCTAATCTAAGCCAGTAAAAATTCGTAATTTGAAGCAGGTCTTTCACACAGACATATATGGAAAATAATGCGAGCATTTAAAGAGAAAAAATCCAGAATATTTTTACAGGGCTCAAAAAAAAAAGGCAACAAAAATTAGCGAAATAATAAAGGAATGAATAAATACACGCACATTCAAAAAAGTAATTCTAAAGAGGGGTATAAAATATAAACAGCGAATTACGAAATTAAAAAAACAGTCAGGTAATAGAATAGAAAACTGGAATGTGGATAGATTGATAAGTGATGAGAATTCTCGGAGTCAATACGAAGAGGAAGTAGAAAAAACCTTAAGAAGCCCAAGCATTTGCCGAAGAGAAGAGGATATAAACCAGCAGAGGAAGCTATGACGAGAGCAGTAGGAAGTGCAGTAGGGAAAAAGGAAAAAGTGAAAAGAAGTGAATGGTATGATGAAGAGTGCAGGATTAAAGTGGGGGAGAGAAATAAAATAAGTCTCAACATGATAGTTAGAGCTACCAGAGCAAACATTGAAGAATATAAGAAAAAGAGAAGAGAAGTAAATAAAATATACAGAAAAAAGAAAAGAGTGTTTGAGTTAAAAAGATTGGAAAAATGGAAGAGGATGGAGAATACAATAGAATTAGAGATTTTTACACTGCTGTGAAGTTGGAGAGGAAAGGTTTCCAACCAAACACGGATTTCTGCCGAGGAAAATATGGTACGCTGTTAAGCGGGGAGACACAAGTTAGAGAGAGATGGGCGGAATACTTTGAAGAGCTCCCTCAACTTGCGAAGCGACACCGAATTTGATAGCGAAGAAAGTAAGGAGTACGCAACTTATAACCATGATTATGTAGAGTATCCCGAAAAAGGAGAAGTTGAGGAAATCATCATAGAGCTGAAAAACAATAAGGCGCCGGGAATTGATGGCATAGTTACCGAAATGGTAAAACATGGTGGTGCCCTACTTTGGGAAAGAATTCTTGTTTAGTAGTAAACATTTGGGACACAGAAAGGATGCCGAAAGAATGGTCGGTTGGAGTGATATGCCCGCTCTTTAAGACATTATGCGAAAATTATAGAGGGATCGCAATGTTACCCGTTGTTTACAAAATAATGGCTAAGATGCAATATTCAGAAAAAATATTAGGCGACTACCAAGCAGGGTTTTGCAGGAACCTTTCGACTGTCGATCATATCTTTTCCATGCGGTTGATGCATGAAAAGTGCTATGAATATAACATTGATCTACATCATCTGTTTGTGGACTTCAAACAAGCATACGACAGTCTGTATAGGACCAAGATAACCTTCCACCACTCCACATCTACGTCCAAGGCGTTGCAAGAGCAGTTGTGGCACGACTACAAGAGGGACAAGCGCCCATTTATCCCAGGCACACTGGGAAGCATCAAGACCTATGGGAGGAGCTGGAGGCGGACCCGATTTTGGGCCTGCCTACGGATATGATGACTCCTAGGTATGACTTCCAAAAACCCTTCAAAGTCTTGATATTAGACAGAGGGGCATGGAAGAACGGGCCGCCAATTACAGGCGAATCTATGTGGTACACGGACGGGTCCAAGACGGAAGATGGAGTGGGAGCCGGCGTGTACGGGGCTCATCCGAGATGTAATATCTCGGTGAGCCTGGAAGGCTAGCTACGGTCTTTCAGGCGGAGCTAGTCGCGATTATTATCTGCGCTGCCGAAATAAGAAGACGGGGAGTGCATAACTCCAGAGTCGTCATTTATTCGGATAGCCAGGCTGCTCTGCGGGCAATTGACTCGTGGGAGGTCAGCTCAAGGCTGGTGTGGGACTGCCTAGGTGCACTAAGGGAAATTAGTAGCCATAATAAGGTCTTCCTGGTTTGGGTACCTGGGCACTCGGGTCACAGAGGCAATGAGGCGGCGGATCGCCTGGCCCGGGAGGGTTCAATGGGAGCGCTTATCGGGCCGGAGCCGTTCTGTGGTGTCTCAAGATGCCTCAGGAGTGCATCCATTAAGCTATGGATGCAGGACCGATCAAGGGAATGGTGGGTCAAAACTCCAGGCCAGAGACTGGCGAAAAAGTTTATCTATAGCTACTCGCCCCAGCTAACTGCAGAATTACTCCAACTAGGCCGGGTGGCCATAAAGATAGCAGTTGGCATTCTCACTGGCCACTGTAGATTAAATAAGCACATGCTTCGCATGGGCCTGGCAACGGATAGCCTGTGCAGGTTTTGTCAGGAAGAAGAGGAGACGGCACTGCATGTGGTATGTCAGTGCGAAGGGCTGGTCTGGCTAAGGTACCGCCTCTTTGGTAAGGAGAAGCTGGTGCCAACAAGCCTCAGCCAGGGCCCTCTCTCGGACCTATTAAGTCTTCTAAGGCAAGCAGGACTCGAGAGGGTGCTCTGATGGCGGGTGCTCTGATTGACCACCTGGGAGCCCCCCCCCCAATTCCACAGTTCGGTTAAGGACAGGATAGGGGGAGGGTCTCCAACTAGGGGGGTGCCACAATAGATCCTTGGGGTGTCGCGGTGGCGTAGGCTGAGTAGCCATTCCCCCGGTAGAATCTATCTATCTATCTATAGGACCAAGATCTATGAAATTCTACATGAGTATGGTATTCCTATGAAGATGATCAAATTAGTAGCGATGTGCTTACGGAACTCGTCTGCACAAGTTAAGGTAAAAGGCGGTTGCTCAGACGTCTTCAATATAAACATAGGACTTCGACAAGGGGATGTGTTGTCAACCTTGTTATTCAACCTTAGTTTAGAGCATGTAATTAGAAATATAGATTACTAAATCATGGATAAGCGTACGGATATATAATGGAACGTTAGTTAAGTTAGTATGATATCGCGCTGGGTTGGGTTGGTGTGATGTTGATTGCCTTATGGAATTTTGTATAAGTGTAGTGAAATGTTGTACTGCATTGTCAACGTCGTTTGCCGTTTTAAGTCGTATGTGTAAGTCTATTTTGTCCTCAATTTCCAATTGAAATCTCTTCCAATCAACTGGACCTGTAATTAGGGTTGGTTTAGGAGTCTTAGGGATAGGGTGGGTACCAAGAGTAATTAGGACCGGGCTATGGTCTGAGGAAAGTTCAGTGAGGGTTGAGATTTCATAGTACAGTGATATCTGGGACATTATGAAAAAATCAAGGATGTCAGGGAGTTTGGAAACGGATGTAGGCCAGTAGGTAGGTTGGTCAGGAGTGGCAGTAATATAGTTTTGGGATAGAAGGACATTGAGGATAGTTCGGCCGCGAGGGTTCGTTACACGACATCTCCATTGTTGGTGTTTCGCGTTGTAGTCGCCACCTGAGAGGAATCTAGGACCTAGAGAATTGAAAAAGGAGATGAATTGTTCTTGGGAAATAGATTTGTTAGGAGGGCAATATACAGCAGCGAGATTGAAGTTGTGAGGACAGGCTGATAGAGAAATTACAGAGGATTGAAGGTAGTCTGCAGAGATAGGAGGGAGAACATGATGTTTCAGGGAATTTCTGACTAGGATTGCCGCGCCACCGTGGGCTGTGTCATCCGGATGGTCAGTCCTGTGTGTTTGATAGTCTGTAATGTAAAAGTGTGATCTGCTTGTGAAATGTGTTTCAGTAAGTAGCGTCAATACGTTTGTCGTGTAGTAATGTATCAATTTCGTCTCTATGGGAGCTCAACCCGTTAGCGTTCCAGAGCAGGATGGTAAGTGAATACTGGGTTAGAGGAATTATGGGTTAAGACGGGGAAGGAGTTGAGTGATTAAGGTATTTAGAAGATTAACTAGCGGAGCAAGGAGAGATTCAAACCTTTGGAAGAAGGAGTTTAATAGGGTTGTTATGTCGGGAATTGTGTTTTGGTGATGAGAAGAAACTGGAGGAGGAGGAGGAACAGGATATGACCTCGCGATATTCGAGTAAGACTGTCCTCTTGTGGACGGTTGATTGTTTCGATGTGGCTGATGAGGTTGCTGTTGTTGGAGTTGTTGCTGTAGTTGAAGTTGTTGTAGACGAAGTTGCTGTTGTTGTGGCGATTGTTGTGGTGATGTTTGTTGTGGTGGTGGTTGTTGTTTGCGGTGGGTAGGCTCAGGGAGCGTTGGAAAATCACCTTGTGAAGAAATTTTCGGAGGATGAGGTCTAATCTTCGTTGCTTGACCTCGGGATACCTCTCTTTCATGGCGAATTCCTTGTATTTCTTTGTGAACTTCGCAACCGCGATAGTTGGAGGAGTGTTCCTCATAGCAATTTGCGCAAGTTGGAGGAGTATCCCTGGTGCTTTTGTTACAATGCTCCCAAAGATGTGGCCTTGCAACTTAACGCATCTCGGAGAGATGTGGCAGTAGGCACGAGTGTGTCCGAACTGTTGGCACCTCTTGCATTGGACGATTTCCTTGGTTTTGTAAGGTTCTTCTACTCGTACAATAGTATTAAGTAATTTAGTGAGGTTGAAGACATTTTTATTGTTGTTGTCTGGTTCTAGATCAACGTAGAAGAGAGTAAGTGGTGTTTTTTCTTTTGGGTGTCGAATATTTGTGACGTTTCTGACGTTGAAACCTTTGGATTGAATTTCTTCTTTTATCTCCTGAGGTGGTATGGAGTAATGTAAATGGCGAAGAACAACTCTAAAGGCCTTGTCCTTTTTCAGTTGATACGTGTGGTATTCGATGTTTTTTTCGTTTAAATAACGAACGGTTAATCTGTAAGCGTCAATGGTGTCGTGATAACCAAGATTTTAGCTGGACGAGACTTACATGAGAAATTATCTGGCCCCAGTAGATGTTGCAGATCCTTATTTAAAGCCATATAATTATCTATTTTATACACGTATATAGGGGGCGGTTTATGGTCAGGGGTGAGTGAGTCACTGACCTCTGGTAGTACGCTGAATTTGTTATGTGTCTCGAAATCTGACACATATTGTAGTTGTTGTTGTTGTTGAGTCGTTGCTGTATTGGCATTTGAGGTTGAAGGTTGAGTATTTGTGTCAGTGGAAAATTGTTGTTGAGGTCGGCTTTGTGAAGCACTGGCACTTCTCTGGCGAGTTAATGGTGGTGAGGTAAGGAGAACAATCTTTTTGCCTCGTTTTTTATTCTTCCTTTTGCCTGGAGATAAATTCGCCATCTCAGAAGATCTCTTAGTTTTATTTATTGAGGACGTTGTAGACTCGTCCCCAGAGGTAGAATGCCCCCCAATATCGGTTTCGCTTAGACCCATGGTCTAAGCTGCCGTAGAGGGTAGGAAGATTTTTTTTTTCCTTTCTCTCTCCGTACCTACGCTTAATTATTGAATATTTGTGCCATAATTATTCAAAAATAAAACACAGAAAGGAGCAAAAAAAAAAATTATATATATAAAAAATTTATTTACGAATGTATTAATTACGAAAAAACTAAATATATGCTGGCGTCAAGTTTGACAACGTGATTTGTCGGTCTAATTATGTCAACTTAAACGGAAGGCGTTTCGAAAATGTTAAGTTGTTCAAATATTTGGGCAGCACTTGTACAACGCAGAGAGAGGTGACAAGTGAAATTAAGGAAACATTAGCCGGAGGTTCCAGATGTTGCTTCGCATTGAAGCGGGTGATGAATTCCAAATCCATTTCGCGCAATCATAAGCTCCGGATTTATAAGACAGTTGTTCGCCCAGTAGTATTATACGCGAGTGAAACCTGGTTACTTAAACGAGGTGACTGCGATATTCTACGAGTTTGGAAAGGAAAATTCTGAGAAGAATTTTCGGTCCTAAGCTGCAAAACGGGGTATGGAAAATAAGAGGTAATCAGGAGTTAAAGGAATTGTATCGTCACCGGATCTGGTCGCGGAAATTAAGAGGAAAAGGCTTGACTAGCTGGGACATGCGGAGCAAATGGATAGGAATTCAATAGTAAGCAAGTTGCATAGAAACAAGCCCGAAGGTAGAAGAAAGGCCAAGAAGAAGATGGATGGAGGACGTAGAGGAGGCTTAAGAAAGCTCAAGGTCAGGAGATGGAGGTCGAAGGTAGTGGACAGCAGTGAGTGGAAGAAAATTACGAAGGAAGCCAGGGCCCTTTTAGCGCTGTGGTTCTAAATAAAAATAAAAATAAAAAAAAGAGGGGAACACTCATTAATACTTAATATATTTACATAAAACTCACAAACTGAATAGGCTCCAGTAATGAAACAGCCAACCCGGCGGATATAATTCACCCGGTGGTAGGTGGGTGGGGTGGATTTATAGAATATCTCATTAAAAAATTGCTTCTCCACCTCCCTTATGCACCTTGCCTGCTCTATTCCCAACTGGAGGAAAATACATGTACATAATTTTACAAATTACCAACGATTCACTATTCAAAATCACATTATACGTATAAACATTGTATTCATAACATTATCCTGGTAAACAAAATGAAGTATATATGTATGGAAATATAAATTCTACCGCAGCTCTTAGAAACAGCTTAGCTAAAACAGAGGACGAACAGTAAACTATTTATTTAGCAAAAATACTTTTTTAATCTTCACTATACAACTGTTACATACATAATCTTAATAATTCTATTAATGTTTTTGCTGAGGCCAGAAGATAAATTTCAGTATCTTATTCAGTCCACTTAGGAAGGTTCGAAGGCTAGAAAATTTATTGAAAGATTTCCACCTACGGCCGAAAATTATATAGTAGCTGTAGACAGGTTTAAAAGAAGAGTCCGGTTTGGTAGAGAAGAGTTATTAAAAGAAATTTACATTAAAGAAGAGTTATTAAAAGAGAATTACTCAAGTTAGTTCTACAACAAGCAACAAAAATAGATGCATGTAATATTAGTGGCCTTTTTGATCAATTAGAAAGTCAATTAAAGGCGTTAAAAACACTTGGTGTAACTATAGAAAAATATTCTTTCATTCTTTATCCATTAGCAGAGTCAGCTTTACCGGAAGAAATGTTTCTAGTTTGGGAGAAAGAGAAAGACGGAGGAAGAGAATATAGAAGATGAAGAAGAAAAATATAACCCATGAGAAAGACTTTTGAGTTTTCTAAAAGAGGAGGTAGAAAGTGAAGAAAGGTTAGCTTTAAGTCGTACTAGTTTTACGAAAAGAGAAATTGAAAGCAAAGGTACTTCCAAAGGTCACAGAATACCCTCAGCGGCAGCCTGGATTTCTGGGACAGCCTGTGTATTTGTAACCAATCTTCACATACAGCATATGATTGTTTTAAAGCAAAGGAGCTTACGGTGTCACAGAGAAGGGATAAATTAGCACGAAGTAATCTCTGCTTTCAATGTTTGAAATCTGGCCATCCTTCCCGTAAGTTAGAACCTATGTAAAGTGTTTTATTTGTAATAGGAGACAGTTGTCAGTGATGTGTCCAGAATTTCAAGGAAGTGAAAAGATTACAGATAAAAGGGAAGTTCCGGAGGACGAGAAAAGGAAACCTGCTCCATCTGGTACGTTCTTTGCGCAGAGAAATTCTGCAGGAGTTACACTACTCCAGACATTGAGTATCAAGTTAGAGGACCAGTAAGAGAACTAATTTTAAGAGCACTCATAGACTTGGGTTCTCAGAAATCCCACATCAAAAAGGACTGCGCTCAGAAATTAAAACTATTGAGAGAAAGGGAAGATATTTTCTCGCACAGCCTTTTTGGAGGTGTAGCAACAAAACAAGTGGTGCATTATGTTTACAAATTCTCAAGTCAGACTAGAGAATTTGACCCGTAGCTTCTCATGCGAAGTGTAGGTTTTAGATAATATTAAAATGTGTGGTGACGTCCCTAGGTTGGTATACAGAAAATGTTTAGAGATGCTGAAGAAGAAGAGAATAAAATTGAGTGATAGTGGGGGAGGAAGTCGAGAGGTGAAATTGTTATTAGGAGCAGATGTCATGGACAGATTCTAACAGGAAAATTAAAGCCCATTGATAGAAATTTGATTGCAGTCGAAACTAGGCTCGGCTGGACAGTCATGGGATTAACCAAGACGAGGTCCCACAATACTCTTGCCAACTTGTTTAATGGAGAGACGCTGGCGGATTTGTGGAGATGAGAAGTTTTGGGTATTAGGGACCAGCAGAAATCAAAACGCAGAAACTTCAAGAAGTGGAAGCATTACAACATTTTGAAAGAAGTGTTAGACACGACGAAAAGGGGAGGTATGAAGTAGAATTGCCAAGGATCGAAGGACATCCTCCATCACTGGGAAATAATAAAGCTTTAGTGGAGAAGCGTTTAATGTCGTGTCTAAAAGGTTAAAGGCGACAGGCAATTTTGAGAACTACCAACGTGTTTTGGAGGAGTGGGAGAGGTCAGGTATTATTGAGATAGTTAACGGTAACGAATATGGGCATTACTTGCCGCATCACGCCATTATAAAGCATAACAGTGTGACTACGAAAATAAGACCTGCATTCGATGCATCAGCTAGAGATTCCGAAGGTAATAGTTTGAACTCTTGTGTATTTAAAGGCGATAATTTTATAGAACTAATTCTTACAATGATAATGAAATTTAGACAACATGAAATTGGAGTATGTGCAGACATCGAATAGGCGTTTCTGCAAATTGTTCTCGCAGAAAAGGATAGATCATTTTGAAGTTCCTTTGGTGGAAGAATTATGAAGAAGGACTCATCAAGGTATATCGTCATAGAAGAGTAGTTTTTGGCATAAAATGTAGTCCATTTCTTCTGGGTGCGGTTGTATAGAAACATTTAAGGGAAGCACCGTTAGAACAGCAGGAAGTAGCGAGGAAACTAGAGGTCTCCTTCTGTGTAGACAACCTCGTTATGAGCGTGAAAAATAGAGAGGAGTTGAAGAGTTGATGAAACAACCTAAAGAACTTATGGCAAGGGGGGTTTCAATTTGAGAGAATTGCATTTTTCTGAAATAGGGGCCGAGGAAGTACCTGTTTTAGGATTGATGTGGGACAAGAGCCTAAACGACAACCTACGGTGTTCTTTCTCGATGGATATTGACACTTCAAAGCTTACGAAGAGAATATTATTAGCAGCTTCACAGCGAGTTTTTGAACTAATTTTGGATCCCGTAGGACATACCTGTCAGGCCACGGTTGTTCCGAAATTATTGCTGCAGGAGACATGGAAGTTGAAGCTATGCTGGGATCAGGAGTTGCTGCAAAATATCAGCGAAAGATTTTTGGCCTGGTTAAAGGGAGCAGAATATTTGCAGAAGTGTAAAATACCTAGAAAGCTCAGTCGCCACTTGTTTTACTCCACAGTGAAACAAACGCTGAAATTGCACGAGGTACCAATGTTTTTTTGGTCTGATTCCTCAGTTGTACTGACTTGGATAAAATTGGAGGGACCATGGAATGTCTTTGTTTCTAATAGGGTAAAACACATACGAGAACATAGTGATCCGAATGATTGGCGACATATCCCTGGAATTTACAATCCGGCTGATCTACCATCAAGAGGTTGCAGTCCCAAAATGTTATTGGATACTCAATGGTGGCAGGGACCAGAATGGTTGAAGAAACCCCTAGAGAATGGCCAGAAGCGGAAGTGGTATCATCGCAAGTTGATATAGATCGGGAGAGAAGAAAGGCAACGTCGACAACGATGGAGAAACATGATTTTACCCAGCAACTTTTATACTTTTCGAGTTATATAAAAACAGTAAGAATGGTGGTTGGATGCTGCGATTCGCCCACAACTCAGGAAAGGAAGAAGCGCGACGCAACGGCGATCTATCTTATGAAGAGTACCGGGATGCCAAATTGCGATTATGGAAGTCATATATTTGATAAGTCTGTCGTCCGGATTTTCAAGAATCTTCAGAAGTTACAAGATGATAGGGGTATCTGGAGAGTGAAAACTAGACTTCTCTTTCTGAAGAATTAGATGATTTCAAATATCCTTTAGTGTTGCCATCTAAACATCCTTTGGTGGATAAACTAATATGGACAGAACATGTGACCAGAAAGCACGTTGGCTTGAATATTCTCATGACGGTTTTACGAAAAAAAATTTTGGATCATTAAAGCCGAAAGATGGTGAAGAGAATTATTGCTAGATGTATAATCTGCCGGAAGGTAAATGCTAAAGCTCTGGAGGTACCAAATGCAACATTACCTGTAGACCGAATCACCTGCACGTCTGCCTTTGAAACTACAGGAGCGTGGTGGGGCGGATGGTGGGAGCGGTTGGTCAGATCCATCAAAGAATTATTGAAGAAGAATCTCGGGAATGCGGTAGTGACCTATGAAGAGTTGAACACCCTACTTTGCGAAAGTGAAGCTTTGATCAATAATCGCCCCCTTACATACGTTACGGAGGATACTATGGACCTAAAGCCGTTGACACAGCTTGTTTTCTGCAGGGCTTGCCTAATAATGATGTGCCCGATTTGGATCGAATAGATGAAACTAGTCTGCGCAAAAGGCTAAGGTTAAATTCAAACCCTAAGAGAATGCCTCAAGAGAAGATTTCGAGAAGAATATCTCTCACTTTTAATTCAGAAGGGAAGAAGACAGCCAAAGAACTTGAAACTGTGAGATCTAGTGCTAGTAGAAAAAGAGAATTCTAAATGAATGAACTGGCCGCTGGCCGTAGTGGAAGAGACAATACTAGGTAAAGATAGTATTACAAGAATCGCCCGTCTAAGAACAGCTAACGGAGAACTCATTCGTCCTTACCAGAGATTGTTCATGTTGGAGGCCAATCCGAGCGAATGGAGAGAAGTGGGTCGAGTTGATGAAGCAAGTTCAGACCTACCAGCATCATCCACACCCAGTGAAGAGGAGAAAACAAGCAGAACGCCGGTTATTAAAGTGCCTCAACGATTAGATTTATAAACATTGTTTTTGAATTTGTTACTAGTGTACCTTTTGTAAATTTTACATCTATGCAATTTGATTTTGTATTAGTTTACAATTTATCATTTGTAAATTGTAAAGGTGGGAGTATGTTGTGTTATAAATTGCTTAGCTTAGAACGGAGTCTGCTCCCTAGAGTGAGACAACGTTAAAGGAAAGAGGGTAACAGTAGAACAGAGAGAAGGTTTTAATGAGACAAAAGTAAAATTCATGAGATCAAGGTTTTGTTTATATTTCGTATTTTTGTGCTGTTTTAATAACGAACTGATTTACTTTAATAAATGAAAGTACTTCTTGAATAAGTTGTGTGATTAAATTAATTCAAGCCTCATTTGTCCCTGAAGCAGTATATATTTAGGTAATATAATACAGACTTTACAGTTTTCTGCAATTTTCTCCATTAAAAACTCCGAAGGATTTCATTAATGACGGTATTATAAAAATTAGAGTACAGATCAACTACAGAAGTGCTATTAAAGTAAATATTGCTATTAGACTGCATCAACAAGTGAAACTCCCTCAACTTATGTATATTTTTGTTTACAACAGGAATAATGTTTTTATTTCTGTTACTTGAGCGAACTCTAGGAGCGATATCCGTTTTTAAATTAAGCTCCAAAACACAACTAAAGTGGTCAGATAAATCTGAAATATTTTCAATTTTGAAATCTTTTATTAATGGAAGACAGCCAAAATTGGCCCAAACGTAATCAACTGTGCTGTTTCCCCTACTGGAAATAAAAGTAAAATTTGAAGGAGTGTCACCCGCCGATCTGCCGTTACAAACAAAGAAACCCAAGCTCTCCATTAAATTGACCAGGTCAACGCCTATGCTATTAATTTCACCATCATAATAAACAATTTAAACAAGAATTCTCAAATAACAATTCATCTTCTCCAAAACTATTTAGATCACTAATTCGACAATTAAAGTCGCTGCCTACGATTATACTGTCATGGCCATACTCGGAAGTTACCTCATGCAAAATCGGAGTGAGGGCTGAGCGTAAGCTATCACCATCCTTACCTGGAGTTAAATAGACCAGCCCCATTATAAAGTTAGTTTCTTCAATCTTGATTCTCAAGAAAATCCAGTTCTTATCACTCACCAGCAGCTTAACTGATGCGACCATTTTCCTTCTTATAAAGATCAAAAGGCCTCCGCTAGCTCTTCCTTTTAAACGTGATTTCGTTGCGGGAACAAAATAATGACGATAGTCTTGAAGAAAATAAGGAAATAAATACTTATCAGCCAAGTTTACTGAGACAAATAATATCTTTTTTCAATAAAATTTCAATTTCATCATTCGACATATTTCTCAATGTATTTATACCATAAATATTCCAAAAACAAATGTCATAAGCTGCACTGAAGTCATTTACTTTTTTGAGTCAAGAATTATTATTAACGCTAACACTTGGTTTTCTCAGACGAGTTCTGGGCATTTTCTGTTTTTTCTTAAAATACTTCTTTGACACCGTATTAGGAGAAAGACAGTTAATTTCCAAATTATCCCGCTCTGATTTGTGATCCGATAAAACAAACGAATCGCCTTCATTTTTATTGGTAATTCCGATAAGAGAATAATAATCTTCTTCTTTTCTAATTTCCTTAGCTTCAGTACCTTCATTCTTACGAATAAAAATTTTTCCATTTCTGTGCCAGATATGCTTGATTTTACCTTCCTTTCCTAATGCGTGCCCCTTTTTAAATAGATTGTATGTAAGTTTATCGAGATTTTCATTAATATATATATAAACTGCGAGTGTACTGTTTCAGAAGAGAATTGTGGGAATAGTGACAAGTTCAAAGATTTTCTATTTAATTTATACAGCTTCAAAAAATCTTCCTTATCCGTATTTCTGAGAAATGTAATAATTATAGGTGGAAAAAAATTCGTGTTTTTAGTTTTCAAGCGGTAATATGAGTACAAATTTTCTTTTTCCAAGTTGTAGCCAATAGACCTTGAGATAAGGAATAAAACGTCAAAGAGATTTTCATCCGCTTTGTGAGGAACATTAACAATTCTCAATTTACTACCGCTATTAGAACCTCGAAATTCTTCAAGCAACAAATTCGTCTGATAAATTTTACTTTCAAGGAAAACATTTTTCATTTGCACTTCATTACAAAGCTTATTTAATTTGACAACATCATTTTTTAATTGTGCGAAGCTACTCATAATTTCATCTTTAACAGCTTTACCGTATTGAATATGTATTCATTAGAGTTTTTAAAATTAGAGAGCTCGTACTTCATGGACTTTATTTCTGAAACCAGATTATCCAGACGTTGTAACAACAAACCTTCTACAGACAAACCCCCACTACATTCACCTGTCACGTCACCAGTACTCTTCTCCCCACCAGTCATATTTATCTTATCACAAAATTAATAAAATTAATATTTCGTTTTTTCTTCTATTTTCTGTTGTAACTCACGTGTTTTTAAAAATTGCGAAAAATTACTCATATTTACAAAAAGAGCACAACAACTCTACATGAAGGTGATGAATTAAAGAACGAAAATCTTCAACTGACCATTCAAAAAACTGAAAAACTAAGAGAATCACTGGCACATGTGCACGGTTCAAAGGCTAAAATTTGTTAGTTATAAAACCATGTAAACTGCAGTGAGTGAAAATCGTGCCAGTGTTTCACAACAGATGTTTTTTCTTGTACTTTCCCCTCCTGCCTAGTAACAGGAAGTATTGCGATCTTGGCAAATTTTATAAATTGAGTTTTCACCGGAAATACATGTTTTGGGGTCCTCTGGGTCCGAAAAAATGATTTTTAACGAATGGTCTGCATGATATATATATATATCTGAAAAACGAAAAGTTGTAAGAAACTCAAACTTGGTATTCCGTTCAGGTGCTACCCCACCTACCATTACTTACCATTAGACGCGAACATTTCGGGCAAAATCCTTCAACCGCAAGTGCAAGTTTGCTGGATTTTTTTTTTTTATTCAGTTTTTGTGATTTTCTGAAAAACGACTGCAATGATTTTCTTTAAACTTCATACATGAATACCCCCACCACTTTTATTTGATACATTTTCCCGGGAAAGTTGACTATCGCGGTTTTGGGGAAACATTAGCGTTACGCTTTCCTCTAAAGTACCGTTCGGGATAGTACATGGTTTTACCATGTACGTAATATTAATACCCATTAGAAGCATTAATGGAATTCCAAATTTGAAGAAAATCGGTTAACTGGAAGTGCGGTGTTATTTTGGAAGTCTCTCGAAAACGGTTACAACGATTTTCTTTAAATCTGGAATACTTGCTGCATAGATACATACGTATCATTTTTTTAAAGGAAAAAAAATCGATTTTAGAGAGAAATTGGGCGTCTGTCAGTGGTTTAAATTTGAATTTACACAAGCTTTATTGGTTTTGATATAGAGCGCTCCACATAACACCGCTCAGGTATACAATTAAAATTCCCATGACTATATTATGGCCAGCCCAACTAAACATTGTATCGTTGCAATTTTAAACAAAATTTCTTGATTAAATTGTATTAATTAGTGTAAGGGAAAGTGTGTGAGTGTTTCACCCCGACAGTTATAATGGATATATTGATCCTTCATTGCAACGAAATGTATGTGACTACTATATGTACCTGTGTTTATATACAGCTGCATTGTATATTATATAATATAAATTTACATACAAATATTGTATATATATCGTGCGTATGTATATATACATGTAGTGAACGTTCACACGGAAAATAGATATTATTATGGAACACTACTACGGAATTAGATATTAATATTTATGGGATTGAAAGTGCAGTGCTGCCTTCTGATGGCCAAGAAACTAATTATGTTTTATGACGCCTTTATCTCGTCCATCTTGTACGATATACCCCCACTACTACCTGATCCTCTCTTCCACAACCTCCTGTCTTGTCGCTTGTTACAGTTTTCAATATCCTCCTGGTTCGCCTCCGCATTACTTCATATTTTATTATAAAGCACCCTTCATCTTTTTATCTTTTATTATAAAATCACTCTTCACATTTATTAAAATATGAAGCACTTTGATGGACAGCCTTTCTTTCTCACACACACACACACAGACTCTCTATCTCTCAAGTGTCTGGGCGTTTTAATACTAGGAGTTTAGATGAAAAGTTTGTAAATTATTGTGGTCGCTTGATTGGAGGGTGCTCGTTGGAACAATGAATGGTGGGTTAGCAGCCATGAATATTTTTAGACTGAGTAGTATACATGTCACGTGGTTGCCTTTCAATCATGGCGACTTCATAAAGTACAATATACATATTAACTTTTCTGCCTGAAAACGTGCCAAAAATAGATGGATACGATTTAACACAAAGATGTGCTGCGCATAAAATCTTATGGCTGTCCATATCTGCTGTTGTCTAAATAAGATCATTTTTTGTGTGCTAATCTGAAAGAGAAAAGGCAGTCAATAGGGAACCTTGACGTAGGCCAAGAGCTCCATAGAACCTTGGACCATAGAACATTGGAAAGAAGAAGAATAAGAATTGACCTAATAGCCATTAGGTCAATAAGGTCGTTATATTAAATGTTAACAAGACGGGCTTAGTTGAAATATCGCTGCTAAAAAACCAGCGACAAGTTCCCAGAAAATCAGTCAGTTAGTAGACCATGAATTCCATGGCGTCAGTGGGGTAGATGGTTAATTCCTGGTTTTTTTATTTATATATTCGTTTTGACCAATAGGTGTACCGAAGGAGTTGCATTTGCAATACAACATTGTAAAACAAAAATAAACATACGGTACAAAAAAGTAAACAAACTACATTAAATTTTTTATTTATTTTTATTTGTTTCCCTTTGGTAGCAACCCTACCATTGGGTAGTTTATTTTCTACATGCACCACACCTTCGGTTATATTAGTATAAGTAACTTAAATGAATATATACACACAGATTAACAAAAGAAAATTAAATAATTTCAGATGACGAATAATGAATGCAATTTAAACTAAAAAGTAATAGCACACACACCCCTTAAGGGGAAGTGGACTAGCCACTTCTTCAGGGATCTAGGCGTCCCTGCGGGTTTCCCAGCCTAACAACACTACAATATACACTCATACTGACACCCTTAACACTACACACTACACATAGGACCTGCAGAGGTAGTTGATGTGTGCAGCTACTTGGGTTCAGCGCACCCACAGGTAAACTTGAGCTCCCCACCACACACACTCACTCACACCTGAACACTCGACACTTTACAGACGACCACACTCATTGCACGAACAAGGACACGCACTCGTTGAGAGCTCGGAGTATAAATACCTCTCCCTCGTGCTTGCCGGCACGAGGCTTTGGGACTAGGGTGGAAAAGAGGATCCTGGGCATTGAGGGAGACGACGACCTGCGGGCGTCCAATCCCAACACATGTCTTTGGCCTCGGCTTCATCCGAGAGTCCTACCTGGGGGATAGCCCGACTCCAGGAAGGCTAGGGAACCCCGCCTCAGGTAGGTTTCTAGGGTTAGGAAGGGGGACACGGGTTAATGCTTCGGTATTGGAATGCTGCCTTCCGTGGCACCTGACTATATCGAGGTGTGATGGTCCACCCGGATAGTAACCGGGTCCATTTGAGCGTCCGTGGAGGCGGAACCACGCACCTCGACGAATAATGGATAACAATGCTTGGATTATAATGGATAATCTGAAAAACTATTCTGGGCCTAGCCCACCAAATGTTACCTTTACCAATCCCTCTCCCCTATCCTTACCAAATACACCCAATACTCCTACAACCCAAATCCTAACTACTCCCACTACCACTCCATCTATTCCTCTCTAGACTGGACTCAATGGTAAACGACTTGGCATGGAAATAGATAGTAATTGTGGAAAAACATCTGATATGCAGTAACCTTGAACCATATATCCCCTCTTCCCCGCCGAGGAAGAAAGCCAGGGGCGGCAACAGGAAGGAATTAGGAAATAAAGTATTTCTAGATCTCGAAGAAGACAATTGGGGTAGGTTCTTTGTTTTAAAAAAGAAAGAAGTAACATTTACAACTGAATGTTCCTTTAAACTCCATAAATTTATAAAGAGTATGCTGGGCAAAACCAAAAGCATAAGAAAGCTCAATGATGGCTCTATTTGTATAGAAGCCAATAATCAAAATCAAGCAAAAACCATCTTAAGCTTGCAGAGATATATGGATGCAGCATTGGAAGCGTGTCCCCATACACGCCTAAATTCCTCTCCTTATCACTTGTAGGGACTTGTTAAATAGCACGATTGAGGACATAAAAGAGGGTCTGGCAGATCAGGGAGTGATAGAGGTGAGACGCATAAAGCGGCGGCAGGAAGCTTCCTTAGTGGGCACTGCCTCCCCTGTCCTCACCTTTAATCGCCCAAGACCGCCACAAATAATAGAAGCTGCCTTTTATAATTTGAAAGTACGCCCTTACATACCCTCTCCCATGAGGTGTTTTCAGTGCCAGAAGTTCGGGCACACTTCCACTAAGTGCAAGGCTCCAGAAGCGGTGTGTGTTTGCGGTAAGCCCAAACATGGGGGCGAATGCACTTCGCCAATAATATGTGTAAATTGTGGCGGAGAGCACAATCTAGATCCTCGGGGTCCCCAATTTTAATGAAAGTAAAAGAAATCAAAAAAGTAAAAACTCTTCAACAATTGCCCTACCATGAAGCAAGGGCAATTGTTGAAAGCAAATCGTATGTAAGTAAAGAGGTTTCATACGCTGAGAAGTTGAGGGTGCCCCTATCAGTGGCTCACTGCATGTCAGCCCCTACAACTATCCAGGGGCAACAAATAAATGGCCCTGCCCTGGCCTTAAAGGGAACTATTGTGAAGGTGGGAGAAATCACACCATCCAGCCCCTCTCCGACTTTAAGGGGGGCCATTACAAAGGTGGGAGAAATCTCACCATCTATACAAATGCCCTTCTAGGGGCACCGGTAACCGAAAGGCTACCTACAATCACTCCCACTGTTAGTGGGAATGTTACAAAGGTGGGATTGCCCCCACCTAAACAAAAAAATCGCTTCCGAAGGGGAGTTGAAGGTGGTTAGTCCACCGAAACACTCTCCTAGGAGAAAAAGAAATAGTGGTTTGATGTTGCCACTCCCATATACATTAAGTGTGAGGGGGGAGCATCGGATCTACCAAAGGACAAATTGTCCTCCGCCCAAAGTGTCCGTACCACGAAGCGGCAATGGAAGCAGCTGGGAACGGACAGTGAGGCCTCTGAATCGGAGGGTGGAAGCACTTCCGACCACCCCCCTAGAAGAAGAAAAAGGGGCTGGCCAAAAGGCAAGCCCCGGAAAACGTGTGCCACTGACTAATAATTACTATGATTACCTTTTCAGCATCCATGTATCTACGTCTTTATGTATATTATATTTTTGAAATACCAATTTTTGTAAATATTTTAAATTCACTAGGCATGATCCTGCCCCTCGTGGTCACTTCTAACTATTAAAATGTGTGAGTCCATTCTTCAATGGAACATGCGGGGCTACACTATAACATGGAAGGTTTACGACGAATGGTGGCGGAACACCGTCCATTTGGGTTGTGCCTCCAGGAAACAAAGATTCGTCCGGGGCAACACATTCGAATCCCTGGGTACGTCATATACAGTAAAGAGGTACAACCTGCCTCTGGTAGGAGGGCGCGCGGTGGTGTGGCCGTTTGTATACGGGATAACATCCCCAGCAGACGGCTACACCTCCAAACTAATTTATAACCGTAGCCGTGCGCCTAGCTACACCACTGCAGATCACTATAGCTAGTATCTACTTGCCAGATATATTCTGGCGGACAATTGATCTGGAGAATTTGCTCTCGCAGCTCCCTACCCCGGTGTTATTGATGGGAAACTTCAACTGTCACACCTGGTGGGGGTCAGTGAAAACTGATGCTCGAAGCAGAACGCTTGAGGAGATTATAGACAATGCTAGTCTGATGCTCCTCAACAGTGGCAAAGTAACATATTTCAATGCACACTCAGGAGGCTTGACCTGAGTGTGAAATTGACCTGAGTGTGGCAACACCCACCATTGCTGCTCGTCTGGAATGGACCACACTAGATGAACTATAACACAGAGACCACTTTCCAATCTTAGTATCGAGCTCCATCTCCAAGTCAGATTATGTAATACCCTGGAGATACGACATCAAAAGGGCAAACTGGACTGCTTAGGCCGCCAGAGTGATGACACCAAACTTTACAGGAGATGTGACCCTCGATACCAAGAGATTCACGAATACAGAGGGTTGGTGGGAGAGTCACAAGACCCCCCGTCCCCTGATGGACTCCGGAATGCAAGGCAGCGAACGCGGCAAAAAAGCAGCCCCTAAATAGATTTAAAAGGTATCCGACGGAGGAAAATTTAATAAATTTTAAAAGATTAAGAGCCAGGGAGAAGCGTTTAATCAAACGAACCAAAAAGGAAACCCTCACCTCCTATGTGTCAAAGATTTCCTCATCTTCAACTTTTAAGGAGGTGTAGAATAAGATAAGAGCTCTCTCTGGCAGTCTATACCGATAATAAAAATCAATGATGTCGTCGTCACCGAGTCGGGAGATGTAGATGGGGCCTTGGCTGGACACTTTTCTCAGGTGTCTAGCTCACAGGGTTACTCGGTGGAGTTTCTCCGGCGAAAAGGTGACGTGGAGCAACAGCCACTTGACTTTGAATTTCCCATCCTTGAAACATATAATGAACCGCTGACCATACAAGAATTAGAGTACGCTTTAAACAAATGTAACGATACTGCTCCAGGTTTGGATGGAATCCCGTATGCTATGATCAAAAACTTGAACGCAGTGGGAAGCAAAGTCGTCTCCAGTTGTACAATACCATATGGGAGACAGGCCAATACCCTGATGGTTGGCTGGAAGCACTTATTATACCGATCCCTAAAGAAGGAAAAGACCCCAGTGATCCCACTAGTTATTGACCTATTTCATTGTTAATAACTATCCACGTTAATAACGAATCCATAATTAATTATAGACTAGTTTATGTGTTAGAAGCGAAAGGACTTTACAGCCAGCATCAAGCGGCATTTCGCAGGTATCGTTGGATCAAATGAGCCGCCTTGAGGTCTACGTGCAAAACGCATTCATGCGTAGGGAACACGTGCTGGCCGTGTTCTTTGACCACGAGAAGGCTTATTATTATTATTCCCAAAAGGGGAGGGAAGTAAACCCTACGCTATCCAAAGCCCCCTCGGGCCCATATAGCTGCCCCTAAAGAATACCTACCACTGGGACTAGAATGAAAATCCAGGCCCAGGTTTTAACCATCTAAGTTTCACAACAGACCGAACAAATCGGACCAAAACGTCTGTTGGAGATACGACATCAAAAGGGCAAACTGGTGTACCATCCATTCTGGAACCGTCCGTGTAGTATCGGAGGTAATTCTCAGGAATCACCCCAGACGGACCCAGGGTTAACCAATCTTCCCTAGAAGGCAACCTAACCCTGTAGAAATGACCAAAGACAAAAGACTTCAAATTCCTATCAGAAGGGAAACCTGTAATGGGAATCCTTAAAAGCATCTCGCGATAAATGGTAGAATGACCATATCGCTTACCCTGCCAAAAACCTGCCTGTTTAATTCTATAACAGGCTTTCATTGCCTGGTTTTTCACCTCCACAAAGAGAGGTGGAATCCCTAACAAAGTCTCCATAGATGCGGTCGGTGTAGTCCGAAACGCACCAGTCACCGCCAGACAAGCCAAGCGTTGGACTTCTTCCAACAGCTGCCTAGCAGATCGTGTTTTCAATGCGACGGCGTAAGGACACAGCTTAAGATCCTCTACCGACATCTTATTCCGGCCGAAGGTCCTAAACCTAATCTCCTCACAACCCAAACAATTCGTCATCAAATGCATGGGTGTTTCCTCCTCAGTTTCACAAACTCTACAAAAAGGGTCAGGCTCAAGTCCCATTATATAGAGATGTCTCCTTAAACCACAATGCCCAGTGAGGAATCCAACCAGATACCTGAGGGAGGTCCGTGAAAGACATCGGACCCCGCTACTCAAAGCTCCGTCCGGGCCCCAATGAGCATTTTAGACTGCCGACAACCCACTGCATAAGGATGAGTGCTGTGAGGTCATCCACGTCTGAAAGCCCGACAAAATGTGCCAGAAGATACACCAACAGCAGCTCTGGACCAATGAAAGGGAGAGAGGCACCTAATTTGGCAAACCTATCCACCTCCTCATTCCCAAAGATTCCCATATGACCTGGACCCCAGACCAGAAGCACATCCTTTAATGAAGAAAGATCTTCCAGTCTTCTAGAACATTCCAACACCAATCTGGAAGTGAAGACACATGAATTAAGCTCCTTCAACGCAGCCTGGCTATCCGAGCAGATACAAACACCTTTTAAATTAGTGTTACGCACCCTCTCATCCAAAATACAGCAAAGAATTGCATAAACCTCAGCCTGGAAAACGGTGGCCCACTCACCAAGAGGCACTACCAAATGGTCTCCCGTCTCAAAATAGACGGCAGCCCCAGTACCACAGACGGTACCATCCATTCTGGAACCGTCCGTGTAGTATCGGAGGTAATTCTCAGGAATCACCCCAGACGGACCCAGGGTTAACCAATCTTCCCTAGAAGGCAACCTAACCCTGTAGAAATGACCAAAGACAAAAGACTTCAAATTCCTATCAGAAGGGAAACCTGTAATGGGAATCCTTAAAAGCATCTCGCGATAAATGGTAGAATGACCATATCGCTTACCCTGCCAAAAACCTGCCTGTTTAATTCTATAACAGGCTTTCATTGCCTGGTTTTTCACCTCCACAAAAAGAGGTGGAATCCCTAACAAAGTCTCCATAGATGCGGTCGGTGTCGTCCGAAACGCTCCAGTCACCGCCAGACAAGCCAAGCGTTGGACTTCTTCCAACAGCTGCCTAGCAGATCGTGTTTCAATGCGACGCCCCCACACCAAAGCCGCATATACCAATCTAGGTTTAATGACCATACAATAAATCCAGAACATCATCTTGGGAGTGATTCCCCAGTTCTTACCTACAACTCTTCGACATTGCCAAAAGGAGATTATCGCCTTTTGATGTTGTGTCTTAACATGTTCCGCCCAGTTCAATTTACTGTCGAGAACTACTCCAAGGAACTTCACTGATTTGCTAACCTGTATGGAAGTACCTAACAACCTAGGAGGTGTAAAACCTACTATCTTCCTTCTATGAGTAAATAGAATTGCCTGGGTCTTAATAGGATTAATAGAAACAACCTTATCCTGTGTCCAACAATACACCATGTTAAGGGCGCTTTGCATTAGGTCCGAAATAGTGGACAAACAGCGCCCTAACAATAAAATAACACCATCATCGGCATATGCTTGCACATAAAATTGTTTACGATGAATTCATCCTAACCAAAAGGTCATCCATGACGACGCACCACAACTTAGGTGAGAGACAACCCCCTTGAGGGCAACCTCTCCCCACTTGTACTATCATGGTGCGCCCGCCAAGGGAAACCTGTATAACCCTACTCCTAAGATAGACACCTATCCAATTGATTAAGACGGGATGTATACCTTTTCGTACCAAGGCATCTTCCAGAGCATCAAACGATACTCTGTCAAATGCCCCCTCAACATCAAAGAAACACCCTATGGCATATTCTTTTATTTCCAAAGCAGATTCTATCCTTCCGACGAGACAATGTAATGCAGTCTCTGTCGACTTACCCACAATATAAGCATGTTGGTTAGGATGGAGTGGATGATCCCTTAATGGGCCATCAGTAATATACCTATCCACCAACCTTTCCAAAGTTTTCAAGAGGAAAGACATAAGACTAATGGGTCTAAATGCCTTGGGGTCGGGGTAGTCACTTCTTCGGGAATAAAGACTACCCTTACTTCTCTCCATAATGTTGGTACATAACCAAACATCAAACATCCTTTAAACAATCTTAACAATACCTTCGTCAACACGTCCCCACCCTTTTGCAACAGACAAGGATAAATCCCGTCCGGTCCAGGTGACTTGAAAGGTGAGAAACTTTGTACTGCCCAACTAACTCTATCATGTGTGACAACCTCATCTAAGGTGGATACATCTTCAAGGTCCCATCTCCTACCACCCACCAAAGACGAAGCAGCATTTAAACCAATATTATCCGGGAAGTGAGTATCAAGCAAAAGCTGCAGTGTCTCCCCTTCCCCCCCTGTAAAGGAACCATCAGGGTATCGTAGGTTACCTAACTGACTGTCCCTATCCTTACTAAGGATCCGTACCAATCTAGATGATTCCTGGAACGAATTTATATCCTCACAAAAGGATCTCCAAGAATTCCTCTTGGCTCTCCTCAGAGCATATTTATATGCTCTTTTAATACTGTTATAACTATCCCATGATTCCGAAGAATCAGCCAGGACAGTTCCCTGTATGAGCCCCTTACCTGTCTCCTTAGTTTTCCCAACGAAGAGGACCACCAGGGGTTCTTACTACCCTTAACCACCTTGGGAGGACAGGACTCCTCGAATGAGGATCTAATGTGTTCATGAAGAATACCAGCCTCCCTTTCCAATTCTTCTATACCATCAGGGGCTTCTGATTGGATAGTCAGTTTACCTTCAATAATTCTCCCATCCGCCCTCCTAGAAGCAAGGAAATATCAATAACCTGTCTTCTAATCCTAGTAACAAAAGTGGTTCAGTACCCCTATTCAGGACCTCTAATCGCGTGCCCACCAGGAAATCCATGAGAGCGCGACCCCTACCATTGGTGTCGCTGCTGCCCCAGACAACATGATGTGCATTCGCGTCACATCCTATTATAATAGGTATGTCATTGGTCTCCGAATACCGAACCAAACCCATGAACTCCTGAGGAGGAGGAGAGGGGCCATCATAGGGGAAGTAAGCCGAAGCCACAACTACGTCGCGACGACGCCCACCAACCCCCAGACCAACCCTCACCGCCACCAAGTCCCGAGAGCAGAACTGTCGAAGCAGAACAGCGTCGACACTCCGACTGGCAAAAATACATGCCCTAGGAATGTCCCCGCCATCCGCCACGAACAGTCTGCCATCAACCACACTCAATCCTCGAACCAAACCTTTAAAGGCATAAGGTTCTTGAATTAGAATAAAATATGTATGCAACTTAGCAATACAACGGCATAAGTTAGCCGTTGCATCTTTGCTATGCTGCAAGTTAACCTGAACCATTTCTACCCTGTCAATCATAGTAATAAGTCAACTAATGTAAGAAATGGAACTTCTGACAAACTTGATAGCAGGCAGGAACAAAATAAATGAATAATAATAAAATAAATAAATAAACAAATAATAATAAAATAAATAAATTTAAATAAATAAATAGACAAATAGATAAATATAAATAAATAAATAAACAAACAAATAAATATAAATAAATAAATAAAAATAAAAATACCTGCCTTACATATCTTTCCTTTTTCCTTTGACCACGTTTCAGAAATCGCCGCAGGAGGACAAGTCCTCCGCGGCTCCTCCTGACACGTTCTCCTCCAGAGCAAGCCTTCCCTGCCTCTGGATATTTTTCCAGATTCCCACCCATTAGTGCATCCAGGCCCTGGTCACCCGACTCTGGATGTACAGAGGAATTACCCCCACCACCGGTGGCCCCCTCCTCTAAGGGGCCCCCGGCTGACGAATTTAAAATTAAAAACATATAATAAATAAAATTAAAAATTCATCTCCAGAGCTCTCCACCCTCCACGGAGCCTCACAATTTGGGACGCTTTGAAGAAGCGCCAGAGCTACCCTAGAGATATAGCGCCCAGGGATTGTGAGCCAAGGCCCACAATACCCGGGAGCTCACCCATGCGTTCTTTACGCTAGCCGATTGACCAGAGCTGGGTTAGGCTCTGGCCGCCTGTTTAGTGGAGTCAGGAACCAAAGTGGTGTGTTGGACTGCAAGGCACGCCGAGGAAACTTGCCTCCAGCGAGAACCTGCATCCTCAACCACCAGGACTTCCCTCCCCCACGACACAGGTATCCACACACGGCAAACATGTGGGTGGCACCAGCACGTGCCACTGGCGTGTAAGACTGTAACTATGTAAGTGTATAATGTTAAGGCGTTTAGGTGTAAGTGATGCAGTATGAATTCCCACGGAGGCTCCGCAGCAAAAGAATTCGCTGCAAGAGATTCAGGCCGCACATAAATTATGGCGACCCAAACAGAGGGCAGAAAAGTCTCCACCAACTCACACTCCTAATGGGAAAACCACTGCACTTGTTAGTCTGTAATTGTAGCTGAGGAACGTGGGAGTGCTAGGTTCCCAAATAGCCCGAAGGCTACCCTCTGCGTTCACGCTCCAACTTAGCCACCCACGCTTCCACAAAGTGGAGCGCAGATGTTTCCGGAGCCAGCGACGAGGACGCGTTGGATGGGCTAGAATGAGGTTCCGCGACGGAATAGCCGTCTCGAGAAACATAGGGAAGTTTCACCCTATGTGAGTACGAATACTCCCTCAAACCTTTGGCTCCACGAGAAGGCTTACGATACAACTTGGAGATATGCGATCTTGGGGAAGTGTCACGAATGGGGGTTGAGAGGGAAATTGCCAAGGTTTCTTTGTGGCTTTTTGGAGTCACAAAGGTTCCGAGTGCGTCTGGGGTCTGTACTTTCGGACCCGCACATATTAGAAAACGCAACACCACAGGGGTCGGTATTAAGTGTAACATTATTTACGATGGCGGTAAATAGTCTAGCCAAAGTTGTAGGAGATCCCATTCAAATATCTTTGTACGTCGACGACCTCGCCATATACATATCAGGAAGTGATCTAGTTGAGGTCCGAGGAACCCTACAATAGTCAGTAGACAGAGTGGCTGAGGAGGCTGAAAGGAACGGTTTCAAATTTTCCAGTCTAAAACGGTGTGCTTAATTTCTGTAGATTACGCCACGAGCACACTCCCCCCACATTATATTTAAAAGACAGATCAATCCAGTACAAAAAAAACGTCCGTTTCCTAGGCCTCATCTTCGACACTACGCTAACTTGGAAGGATCACATACATTACACTTATAAAAAAGCAAGGAGAACCCTCGATATATTGAAATTTCTTGGCAGCTATAAATGGGGTACCGAGCGGGAAATCCTAAAGCGCATTTTCATTGCACTTACCCGCTCCAAATTGGAATATGGAGCGCCAATTTATAGCTCTGCACGCAAGTCACGCCTGAAATTACTAGACCGAATTTATAATGAAGGGATCAGATTATTCACAGGCGCCTTCCGGACCAGTCCATTACAAAGTCTCTATGTAGAGTCGGGGATGCTGCCTCCTCAGTTTAGAAGAGAACAGCTCACTCTGACCTACATCGCCGGAATATGGGGGAAGCGATTTCATCCCTTATTTCATGCCATATTCGAGAGCCCACATGATGAAGAGTACCGTCAGCAACGTTCGCGGACGCGACCCCTCGGGGTCCGAGCTAAGGAGTTATTAGATGCGGAGGGAATACAATTTAGCCAAGTGTTGAGTTGGGGCTTTGCGCCTCTACCTCCTTGGTCTCTATACCCTCTGCAAGCGTCCGCATGGACCTGGCAATACATAAAAAAGAGGAAACACCACCCGTCGTCTATAGACAAAAATTATTGGAACTACTAAATTCTTATTATGACTCCCGCCCTGTCTTTACAGACGGGTCGAAGATAGGCGACGGCGTAGGCAGTGCTGTGTACACGCAGGGAGTTACCCTTAGTTGGACACTCCCTCAATATGCATCAGTGTACACGGCTGAAATGTATGCCATTTGCCAGGCCATAAAGCTAATCGAAGATGAAAATTATAATAAACATTAATATTGACGGACTCATTGAGTGCAATAATGGCTCTCCGGGATAAATTCTCGACGGACCCATTGGTAATAAATATTTTTAAATCATTGTACTATCTAAGCGCACGTGGTCAAGGGGTGACGTTCGCCTGGGTGCCGGGCCACATAGGAGTGTCCGGTAATGAAAAGGCGGACGAGGCTGCAAAACGAGCAGCCTCTACAAATACTATAGATGTCATCCCTGTACGTCCCACTGACATACAAATTTATATGAAGTATATTATAAAGAGAAAATGGCAAGCACAGTGGGACAACACAAATGAAAAGTTAAGAGATATCAGACCAAGTGTGCGAAGTACTACAGTCGAGAATTTCCCGCGGCATGAATCAGTAATACTGACGAGACTAAGGATTGGTCATACACGTGTGACACATGGGTACCTTCTTAATGGTGAAAGAAGGCCGAGGTGCCCTCGATGCCGAGGAAGCTAACGGTGGCGCACGTACTGGAATTGTGTCAGGCACTGCATAGCCAGAGGGTAAGAGCAGGCCTGCCACATGACAAGCGCACTATTCTGCAAGAGGGTTCTTCAAGAGGCTATTTACATATTTGAAAGATATGAATGTATATAATAGTATTTAGAGTAGAAGATAAGTTAGGTTAATTAAAATGGGTGAAGGAATATCGAGTACTTCACCCAATTAGGTTAGTTATTTTAAAGGGGAAAAGAATATCAAGTACTCTCCCCTGGAGTGAACGTTTAGTATGGATGTATTTATTAGTGTGAATGTATTCATTAGTATGAATGTATTTATTAGCATGAATGTATTTATTAGCGTGAATGTATTTATTAGTGTGAATGTATTTATTAGTGTGAATGTATTTATTAGCATGAATGCATTTATCAGTTTGAATGTATTTATTAGCGTGAATGTATTTATTAGAGTGAATGTATTTATTGGCGAGAATGTTGGTGTGAATGATTAGAATAGGTTGCATCTCGGGGTTTAAAGAAAATTTATAAAAGTATTTCAACCCCATTAGGTTTAGTTTGTTGAAGGATAAGTCCATTAAGGGTGTGCAGGAATATTTGTTAAAAGCACTGCACACCAAATTAGCTTATACACTAAATAGCCTCCTTAGAATTAGTTGTACTTATATACTACTTAATAAGTTGATATAATATGTGTCAGAAAAAAAAAAAGCTTTTGGTTTTGCATAAATATACGGATTTAGTAGGATACGGGATGGCACAAACAAGGTTCACACTCCCCCTCGTGGTTGATGGTATAAGAGACGAGTGTGGAAAGAATTGCCTTAATCAAGTGATCCACCCTACCCTGCTGTGCAAAGTACTGTGGTGGATGCCAAATGAGATTAACATGTGCCATCCCAACTCGTGTGGCTACAGATAGAGAGAGAAATAACGTTCAAGGGGCGCTAATGGCCAAGGCAGTCGATGCGCCCCAAAAAAAATAGCACTCACAGTAAATTACATTGTAGCGAGAATAAATCAAAACTAAAACTATTGAGAAAATAAATAAGTAAAAACACTCGAAAAAGAAGTGAAAATAACAAAAAATAATAAAATAGAAATCGAACAAAAAATAGAAAATGACCGTAAACAGTTAACTAAACCAACCTACTGCGGCATTCACCTTGCTTAATAGTTTATATTGTTCACTAATCATGGATTAGCGCAACATTAATACATTGATAATAAAGTTGTAGATCTTAACACAAACAAATTTCGACTGAACTGACAATAAATTAGTTATTCTTCTTTGCTAATAGTAGATAGAATAGATAACTGAAAACATACTATTCTTATATAGACAAAAATTGGACAAGTAATGAATAAATGAAATAAGTCTTCATTTTCATGAAGATTACAAAGAGTGCAAAGTTGACTAGGTTTTATTATGTAAGCTATTGCTTTATGAACAATTTTTATAGAAAAATGACTGCAAGTTCTGAGTTGAAATATTATGCTAGCCACATGGAATGGTAGAGAAAATAGTAAATAATTTTGAACAGCCGAAGTATTTAAAGGAATATTTCTGTAATGAATACTGTAGGTGATTAGAAGAGTACAGCCTGGCTACATCAGAATTGTATAAACTTGGTTCATAGGTAGACAAAGTTGTATTTAAATGTTTACAATTACATAAGGATCCTGCCTTTCCCATAGATTATTGCATCCAATACTTATAAAAAAATTCCTTTATTTGAGTTACCCAGTTAATCTTAATATTATTAGATGGTGAAGAGTCGAGAACTAATAGCCTATCATATAACAAATACTGGGTAATCTGGAACCATCCATTTCGGGTATTTTACACAACCACTTTATAACTAGCATAGAAACAGTGGAAGCCATATGTGGTATACCAGTTCCTAATAATATTATGTAGTATGGAGTGGATTTTAGTAAATGAAAGAGGCGTTTGTAAAAATTTGTTTGGGCCTATTCTAAACGGTCTATATACCTTAATCCCCAGATTTGTACCAAAAGAGCAATGTGGAACGAGCGATTGAATTAAATAGTGCTACATTACTGGGCCATGTTACTCTTGGCCTTCGCTAAAATATATTTTACTGTACCAGCAGCAATATTAAATCTTGAGATTGAATGTTCAGTTGCTGAGAGGAACATGGAGTAGGAGGAAAACTGCCGCCTAAACACACATATTTGTTTGTTACCCCAACTTCAGTAGTTTCATAGAAAAATGTCTCGCAAAAGAGTTGTGCGTCCTCCATGAATTTTATAATTTTAGTTTTAGCGGGGTTTACTTTTAGGGAATTAAGATGACAATATTCCTCCAGTGCCTTTAATTTTCTTTTCATGTCAACATAAGAGTCGGACAAAATGATTAGATCGTCTGCATATAAGAGAACCAATAATTCATTAAGGCCATATACTCAGACCAGAAATACCCTCTTCCATAAATTTTTTTTCTAAATCCGATAGAAACAAGATGAACATGCAAGGGGATAGAATTTCCCCCTGTAAAACCACTTCTGTCATTAAAATATCAGAGGATAAATTAGATCCTACTCTTAAATTTAAAATAGCGTTATCATACAGATGTTTTAAAATTCTGATAATTTTTGGACTCAATCCTCATTAAAAACAGTTTAGATCAAAGAAGGTGATGTTTAATAGAGTCAAATGCCCGTTTAAAATCCATAAAGCCAGCGTAAACAACCCTTTTCGGAAAACGTAATTGTAAATTTATTACAGAAGAATGAGTAAAAATATTATCGAGACAGCCACGCCCATGAAGACAGAGTAAAAATATTATCGAGACAGCCACGACCATTCAATTCCTAGTTTACAGAGTCCGAAACAGATTTAAAGTCGGATCGCGACAGAGAATCATTACTTTTATGGTCATCCGAAGAATAATAAATTACACCTCATTATATACACAATGGCATGGTGTAGGTAGGGAATGACTTTTTCCGGATTTTTTTTCCTATCAACGCCAACTTTTGATGAAGTTAAACCATTTGAGTAGTCCAATAAGAGGGCAGCATTTCTGTAATATTGGGCAGAGCATTAATACTCAAGTCATGACGAACTCGGACCAGGTCATCTTAAAAGGTGTTCGCTCGCTCGTCATATTTTCCTAAATGAAGCACAAAGGGTCTACTTTTGGGGAGTGTTGGTTTTCACAATTCATTACTTTAAGTCAGTATTGATTATGTTAATATGATAATATGTTTATTATTATGTACCTCTATTTGTAGCTATATATTACTTGGCAATAATTGAGTGGCAATTAATGCCAAAAGCCATGAAATTTTGTTTAAAAATTAAAATTTATTTCTGTATCTTATTCTATTAGTTATTATTATTATTTTATTTTTTTAAAGAAAAATTGTTTTCTTTGTTTCCTTTAAGAAAAGAAAAATTGTTTATTTATTTAGTTTTGCTGAAGCAATGGTAGTAAAATTATTTTTCTTTTGTACTTTCTCAGTGCCGTTTTACAACAGTTATCCACATCCAGTCAGCAACAATCTACTTACTTTCTATTCTTCAACCAGCCAGTCTCTCTCTTAATTATTGTCTCGCTATCTTATTCTCTAACAGTGTAAAGTCCTTGAAGTTTGTATTTCTATTTATTATACAGTGTTCAGTACAAAAAGGAAACTGATTCTTCACTCTTCGGATCCTCTGAATCTTTAATGATTCGGATCCCATTATATATATATTTCTTCCAATAAATTTGAAAAGTGTATCTCATACACACACACACACACACACACACACACACACACACATGTAATGTATATATCTAGTTTACTATGCAATAAATCATGATTTTTTTCCGGTACAAGAACGTATGTCCTGTGTATGTGTATGCCAATATAGAAAAGTGACAGCTTTCCCACTGATGAAAAATTATGGAAACAAATTCTATAAAAAATTCCTTTTCTGCATGGTACACGTAGATTTTTCACTTGGTTACCTTAGTAACCCAACTTGGTATCGTGTTACTTAGTTAAAGATGAAATTGGCTGTATGTTTATTGGCTGACTTACCTTATTACTGGCCTTCTAAAATGTAAATAATTACTGGATATTTTTGTAAAATATATTATATAAACACACATTATATATTTACTCCTTTTTAAAAATAATTTATAGGGATGTATATAATAGTGTTAATTAAAGATACTCCAGGTAGGCTCCCAAATGCTGTTACACTGGTGGAAAGCCTCGGCGATTCCAGTGGAGCAGCGAGCCAACACTAACGCCCACATCGTGGGGGCCGGGCAACGTGGCACTTGGGTTTCTCCGGTGTCACGGCTAACTAGGGCCCTGGCGGGTCAACGACTCCCCCCCCGTTGGCCTCCTGTTTTATGTCGCCCTTCCTTTAGATCCCTGTTCACCTTATCGTGCCTATATATCCGGCTCAATCCTACGGTGTTATGCGATCCGTGCCTATAGGACGGTTGGTCCCGGAGCCTAATTCTGGGGTCGTTACGAAGCCTCTGGGATACCAGGCGCCCTCCCAGAGTAAGTAGCCTTACCCGGTCATTGGGGCTCTCACCGGGTGGACTTCACTTCCCCAGCTACTCGTGGGAACAACATGGAGCAGCAAAAGATTTCTAATTTAAAACACAGACCTTCGGACGAGCGGGCGGATGCCCCCACGTCCGAGGTCACTACACAGCCCCCTCGGAGAGCCCTAAAGGCGCTATCTCTATAGGAGGTTGATGTGATGTCCGATATGGACATTCTTGCAGTCCGTCTGTCAGGCGCGTCCAACAGGCGGGTGCAAAGGTTAGACGGTCAAGGCACTGATTTGGCAGTCGCAAGACGATCCATAATCAGGGAGAGCCTTGTGCGGCAACAGGAAGAAAAGGCTCAGGCCGGAAAAAGGCCGCGTTCGGAGGAAAGTACCCCGAAAGCATCGCGGCCAACGAAGAGGGTGAGACCTCGTACCTATGGGGAGGCTTTGTCCTCGGAGAAGGTCGCGATTGCCACGGCCGATTACCCGGACACGTAGTTGGAGCCGGATAGGCTGAAAGCCATCCAAAAATCCCTGCTGTCCACCATGGCGGCCTCCACGGAAGACCGTCAGGTGCGTTTTCTTAAATGCACCCATAAAGCAGGGTTTCTCCTGCTTACCTGTGCAGACAGGGAGAGTGCGTCCTCGGTGATGGAGGTCGTCCCTTCGCTGCGGCCCTGGGAAGGCGCTGCCCTCAGGGTCCTGGTGGGGGACGAGGTCCCGAAGCCGGTGACGTGCTCGATCTTTGTACCCCATGTGGATGGCGAGCCGGTGACGGCAGAGAGGATTGTCAGCCTCTTGAGGTTTGGCAACCAGGGCCTCAACCCCGGCTTGTAGACGGTTATGGGGTGTGTTCCGGAGAGCAAGGGCCAGCTCTTCACTTTCTCCATGGGAAGTCCCTGGAAATCCTGAGGAGTCTAGACATGGCTCTATTCTACGGGTTCGGCAGGTTGAAGTTCCGAACCAAGGATAAACGAGGCGACGAGGAAGGAGTTGGGGCCCCTTCCGCCGAGGCGATCCGCCCGGCGGAAGGTGTTCCCTCCACTTCTAAGCTGGCGCGGACCCCCGCGTCGGATGTTCCGACAATGGAGGCTCGCGCACCCAAGCCCTCAGCCGACCGTAAGGCAGGCAAAAAGAGAGGCAAAAAACCGACAGGGGGAAGGGCTTGCCCGTCGCTCTGGGCGAAGCCGGGGTCAGCCCGCTGTTGAGGCCTCAAACCTCTCAGCGGTGTTTGGCGCCCGAGGATGCCGAAGTACGGCGGGGGGACGAGCCTAGCTCGCCTTCCCGACCCCCTACTACATCTTAGGATGGGGCTACGGGTCCTGCAAATCAACCTCCATCACGCCAAGGCCGCTTCGGCGGTCTTGTGCAGGAGGTTTGAATCGGAGCGACTACACATCGCTCTGGTGCATGAGCCGTGGCTCGTGGCCGAGGAAATCAGAGGCATTCGCCCATTTCAAGGTAAGGTATTATATTGTAAGGGCTCTGGGAAACCCAGAGCCTGTATAGTCCTTAATAATCAGATTGATGGTAACTTACTGCCGGCACTTTCCTCAGGCGATTTTGTTACAGCAATCATCTCGGCACGGACCGAAGGTGGAATCAGGAGGCTGGTGGCCTGCTCCGCCTACTTTCCCGGTGAGGACCAGTCTTGCCCGCCGGACCTGATGGGAGAGATCGTCGACTTCTGTGAGGCGAAGAATCTCCCGCTCTTCGTGGGATGTGATGCCAACGCACACCACCCAGTATGGGGGAGCAGCAACTGCAACAGCAGAGGTAAGTCCCTTTTGGATTTTATCTATGGTAAAGGGTTACTAATCTCTAATTTAGGTAAGGAACCCACCTTCGTCACGGTGGCCAGGAGAGAGGTGTTGGACCTGACCCTGACCACCCATAGGCTGAGTGATGACATCAGGAACTGGCATGTGTCTTCGGAACCATCCTGCTCCGATCACAGGCACATCAGGTTCACCATCGACAACCCCCGTTGCAGCAGGTAACATTCCGGAACCCTCGGGAAACCGACTGGGTAGGATTTGTGGATTCCCTCAAGTATAGAGTAGCACAGGGAATCTCTGACGGGAGAGGGGTGGAGGGTCTTGAGCGGACGGTAGAGGAGGTGCAGGAGGCGATAGCCACTGCCTTCCAAGAAAACTGTCCGGTAAGGTCAAGACCACAGAGAGGAAAGACGGTCTGGTGGAACAATCACCTCGAGAAACTGAGGGCCGAGGTGAGGAAATTGTTCAACAGGGCCAAAGTTACCCAGAACTGGACCGTCTATCGGAATGCCCTCACGCAGTACAATAAAGAGATTAGAAAGGCCAAAAGACGTTCGTGGAGGCGGTTTTGCGAGGAGATTGAGGACTCACCCTCGTGCGCCAGAATCCACAGAGCGTTGGCCAAAGACGGTACTGCGAACGAAGTGGGGTTCCTCCGAAAGGGGAATGGGACCTTCACTGTCTCCGAGGAAGGAAGCTTAGAGCTCCTCGCGGAGACGCACTTTCCAGGCTCATCCGACTTGCAGGCCCAGAGGTGGCGGGGATCCCTGGGGAAAGGCCAATTAGACCTTCCCCAGAGGACTGGAAACTCGCCACTCTCATAACCAGGCCAAGCAAAGTCAGGTGGGCCATCAATAAATCCCTACCTTTCAAATCTCCTGGGACGGATGGGATTTACCCGGTCCTTCTGCAAAAAGGACTAGATATTCTATTACCATACCTGTGTAGAATCTTTAGGGCATGCATAGCCCGTAGATATACGCCGGTACCGTGGCGTGAGGGCAAGGTGATCTACCTCCCCAAGGTGGGTAGAGTGTCTGATCTCACGCCAGGCTCGTATAGACCGATTAGCCTAACCTCTTTCCTGAGCAAAGCTCTGGAAAGGTTGGTGGACAGATATATCAGGGATGAGGTCTTGCGTGCAAACCCCCTAAGTGCCCGCCAATACGCTTATCACCAGGTAGGTCGGCTGAGGCCGCACTGGGTGATCTTAACAGGCTGCTATCAAAATCCTTGGAGGACAAGGAAATTGCGGTAGCCACCTTTTTGGACATTGAGGGCGCATTCAATAACGTCTCGCGCACCTCGGTCATCAACTCTCTCCATAAAAGAGGAGTACCAGCAGTGTTATGCGGCTGGATGGAGTCTGGCCTAAGTAGTCGAATTAACATCTCGACAATAGGCCAGACCACCATTAGGGTAAAAGTAGGGAGAGGGGTGTCCACAGGGAGGGGTTTTGTCCCCTCTGATGTGGACTTTGGTCGTTGATGACCTCCTCCACCAACTATCTGCGGATGGCTTTGACTGTCTAGGCTACGCAGATGATTTGGCGATCGTGGTAAGAGGCAAATACCCTACTACGATTGCAGAGCGGGTTCAAGCAGCTCTAAACCTGGTTAGGAATTGGTGTAGGGAGGAGGACTTGTCCATAAACCCCCACAAAGCCATAATAGTTCCTTTCACGTTGCGCCACAAGTTGGAGGCCTTAGGCCTCCATTACTTGGGCACACTCCGATTCCATTTGCGACGGAGGCGAAGTACCTTGGCGTTACTTTTGACCGAAGACTCACTGGAACCAACACATTGACAAAATTTCTCACAGAGCCGATGCGTCATTTAATAGATGCAGACGGCTTTGTGGGAGAAACTGGGGCTTGCGCCCAAGTTTGTCACTATGGATCTACACCAGGATCATCAGACCCATGGTTACATATGGGTCGGTAGTTTGGTGGACCAAAACGTTGCAGAAGGGGGCGGTGGAAAGGCTCGGTGGGATCCAAAGGCGAGCATGCCTTGGTTCCACGGGGGCCATGAAGACCACCCCGACTGCGGCGTTGGAAGTCCTCCTCAATCTGCCACCATTACATATTCTCGTTCTAGGCGAAGCCAGAATGGGAATCCATAGGCTCCTGCAGGGGCCGCCTCCCATCACCTCTAGGCATGATCGTAATAACCAGAGGTTGATTGAGGAAATCAAGGCGGACTATCTTCTGGGGATGCCAACGGATAGGATGGTTCCTAAGTATTTTTTCGAAAGGAACTTCCATATTGTCATACCGAGCAGAGGCGAATGGGGCTGCGACCCACCCCTGTTCGGTAACTCGATCTGCTATACAGATGGATCCAAAACTCCGACTGTGGTCGGAGCTGGGGTCTACGGGGGTAGGCCTAAAGTTAAAATTATGGCCAGCCTAGGGAAGTACGCCACGGTCTTTCAGGCTGAAGTCGTGGCGTGACAACTCTGCGCTAGGGAGATTATAAGGCAAAGGATAGTGGGTAGAAGAGTGGCCAAATACTCCGACAGTCAGGCAGCCCTGAAGGCACTTTCCTCACACCAAATAGTCTCAAGACTGGGGTGGGACTGCCTACTTGCCCTCACCGAGATGGGTACTCGGAATAAACTGACACTCGCCTGGGTGCCGGGACATGCGGGGTTCCTGGGCAATGAGAGGGCGGATGCCCTAGCGAGGGAGGGCTCGCAGGATACCTTTATAGGCCCCGAACCCTTCTGCGGCTTGTCCAGGAGCCTCATCCAAACTTCTATCAAGGGGTGGATAGAAGATCAGCGTCTGCTTTGGTGGGAGGGAACACAAGGACAGAGGCAGGCAAAACTCTTCATTAAAAGACATTTGCCTAAATTTACCAAAGACCTACTGAGCCAAACCCGAAGGGATATAAGGTTAATTGTGGGTCTATTAACAGGGCATTGTAGGCTGAATAGACACATGCACCACCTACAACTTGCGGATAGTGCGGTATGCCGATTCTGCAAGGTAGAGGAGGAGACTCCGGCGCACATCCTTTGTGAGTGCGCCGGCCTGGCGAGGATTTGGTTTCTTCAATTGGGGACGGGCAATCCCGAAGCTGAAAGCTTCATGACGGAGCCGCTCTCAGCTTTGCTAGGATTGATTAGGAGGGCAAAGCTGGGGGCTGTTCTGTAACTTAAGGGATCCACAATAGACCTCAATTTGTAGGTCGCAGTGGAGGAGGCTCACCACCCCCCCCCCTTTCTATTCTATTTATTCTTGCTGATCTAGTTAACTATAATATTTCAGATTTACTTCCCTAATAATTCAAATCAGAAAGTCGTATAAACATTCATTCGCACGAGATTTTTACTTTCTCTTACTCTGTAAGAGAAAATTTACATTATAGGGTCTAATTTTCGACATTGAATTTTCACTTTCGAGTTTTGAAGTCTTCTGAGGGTGAAAGAAATGTTTTTTTTAGCGAATGTTCTTTGTGTGAACAATATATCCTCAAGGAAGCTCAAACTTGGTATTCCGTAAAGCTACCATTCATCTGGCATTAAGATTTTCGACAAAATCTATCAACCAGATTTTTTTTTTTCAGTTTTTCGACAATTTTATCGTAAAAAAGCTTTAACGACGTTCTTTAAAACTTTCTTATATTATCTACACTCATAAATGTCACACTTTTATTTAAACCTTTTCTTCCAAGAAAATGGAATTTTTTTTAGTGTTTCTGGGCGGCGGAAAGGGCAGCAATTTTACACTATCCAGTATAATGTATTGTTCTACCATCTATATAATATTAATGGATATTGGCAATATTCCTAGAATTCAAAATTAAAAAAAAAAATTAAATAACTAGAAGATTGCGACTTTACAGAATAGTTTTTTTTGGGGATTTTCTCGAAAATGGACGCAATGGTTTCCATTAAAGTTGGGAGTAGCTAACTGTATAGATAGGTATGTATAAACGTATCACTTTTCAAAAAAAAAAAAAAAATTTTGAACAAAGATATTATTTCAGGGGTTCTAAGGAATCTGTGACGTTAAATTTCCACTTCGTTATCCATGTTTGTCAATGTTATTAATGCTGTCTTTTGGACTACAATGTAATCACTTCAAACTACTATCTGCCTTGGTATCTTTGTTATGACGAATGTGTAAATATTTCAAGTTTCAACCAAATTGGCCAAATTTTATAATTGCATTAATTGAGATAAGAGAAAGTCGAAATGTATGTTTCACGGCATATATTTTTTTTTAATTTTTGTTTCAAAATTTATTTTATTGTACGCATTTTAAATATGTAAATTTGAAGTGAGGTGGGTCCAAAATAGTATCATGGGGTACTGTTGAAAAGATTTAATGAAATTTCGGAATGTTATCCAAATATTCAAATATTAAAATGCATTCGAAATTTTATTTCAATTGTGAAAAAATATAAATAATAAGGAATTAATAATTACTTATATAATTAATAAACTTTTTCTTTATGTAAACTTCTCAAAGTTTGTAAACAATTTATTGAAATTCAATTAATTAGCAATTATAACGGCAATGCACTTCCAGATGTTTTCAATTAAAATTTCTTAAGCTTTATCTGATTCTGCGAATACTATATAAAAATACTACTAATAACATTTACATTTGTCTAAAAAAATCCTTTCTTTTTTAATATTTTTTTATTTTTATTTTAATCACCCAATATTAATGCATATACATGATTTGGACTCGGCAGTCCTAAAAAGAATTGTTAGCGCCGTTAATCTGGATTGTTATCTCCGCAGCCGTAGACCGATAACATGGTTATGCTTGCTGAATATGTGATAGGGAAGATTGTGTATGTGGGATTTAATACGTCGTAGATATTTTCTTTTCCTTATTTCTGATCTGAGTTGAACTCCCTATTGGAATTTGATGTATGATGTCCGGAAAGTCCGAAACCGGTCCGAATTAATGCTGAAAAGAAGAGTGCAACGACGGATAGAATCCCACATATTATCCAACATTACGCATTCAACCACATATTCATCAATTCATTCAATTTTCTTTAATCTTATAGAACTTCCAAGATTTTCTTAGAGAGCCCTTTAAAGGCTAGCACAATCCATCTCCTTGGCAAAACAAAACTAGAGCTAAGGGGAATCACGAAACACCGTTTCACCTTCTTGGAGAATGTGAGCATTGTGCTGGCAAACAATTCCAACAACTTGGCGCCGAATCCAAGATCGGAGCGTTTTCTCGCCTTAGACCTGGCGTTTTTTAATGAGACAGGACTGATGTGAAGTGTCTTACGGGGAGGCATAATGGTCTCACTGGTGCCTAAGCATAGAACTTCCTAAGTGACGCCCCATGCCTGTGATTAGATTAGATTCTTTAATCTTGTTATATTATTAATTACATATTATATTATTAGACCTAGTATATTTTTTTATTTAAAATCTGTTTTATAGAAAATTGATTTTAGGATTTTGCGAACTCCCCTAACCACCGATTTCAATATATGGTACAAATTCAACGTTTACCAATTGATACGAGACAATTAAATAGGTGTAATGAATTTGAAAAATATTTGTAAAAATTAAAAATATTTGTCAATTAATAGTTGCAATTAGTTATAATTGTGTGAGGTGTTTACACCGGGTTTTTGATATTGAAAGTAATGGCATAAAAGATAATGTAAGGGGGGGGATTCCTTCTATATCTTTCTGCATTGTGAACGATGCGCATTAAAAAAATGTGACTTTTCATGTAAATAAATAACACAAAGGACGAATTTCTGAGAGAGTCTCTTTTTTAATAATATTATGTAAGCAACATCCGTCAATTACGTGTTCGAAGCTAGTGTTATATTTAAAAGAATAGTAATTAATAGAGAGTAAATAGAAATAAAGCTGTATTGTTAAATAAAGGATATAGCACAGTGAGAGAATGAAACCAATTTCTCGCCGTATATACGAATATGTTTAGTTGAACAAGGAGTGATTTTAGGGTAGAGTTGTAATTGGTTTAGAGCTGTACAGACCAATGGGAATGGTAGAAGAATGAGGGGGCCGCCTTACATACAGTGTCGTTAGTCGGAGGGGTGTATCTTTGTATAGACCCTGTTATACTGCTCAGTAGCCGACCAGTGTGCTATACCGTTAGCCGCCCTGCTGATCTCTCTCAGGTCTTTGTTCTCTTTTCTTCTAGACGTGCCTTATTCACCCCTGAGGTGGTCACGTGAACTTATATAAATCCACGTGCCCATTACCCGACTACTACTTTCTAGAGTCATCCCAATATGATCACATAATCATTACTATTTCTGCTATGTCCCCCCTCCCAGCTTTTTGTTTGACTAATTGAACGTCAGTCAACCAAATAGACATGGTCGTGTCAAACAAACAAAGGAACAAACAGTGAGATATTTTTTTCATAATCAATTAATGAACAATTCATATTGCGCGCATCTATCTTTTTGGTATTATTTTTTTGAAAATCAGACATTTTACTCCACTTTGATCGGTACAAATGAAGCAAAAGTTTCTTCCAAATTCCATAGTAGAAATTTTGTAAAATCTATAATTATTACGAAACACGAATTTTCTGCAAAAACAAGAATTTAAAGCTACATTTACACAAAATTTTGTTGTTAGCACTAATGCAATTAAATCATGTATCAGTCAGAATGGAGTTGGACAAAAAGTTGAAGTCAAGTTTCTGCAAGAAAATGATGAACCAAACTTTGATGAAGGAGAGGAAAATCCAGGTGATCAAAATTAATAAAAAGAAGCGATAAAATCCCACATATAGATCATTAATGTCGGTCGCAGAAATAGCAGCGCCTCATTCGATTTAGAGAGGGTTGTTCGGAATAGTAGTGAAGGTGAGATTTGGAATAAGTGAATTAGAACAGAAGAAAGAAAAAATTAGGTCCAAAACAAAAAGTATGCCATTTGCTTAACTTGTTCGAGTGGCTCTTGCCTGTCCCTTTTTATTGAAATTATATTTCGATATATATTCGTAATATAATTATTAATTAATTGTAACTATATAAACTAAAGTTAGTTTTACTTTAATTTCTCATAACCTAATTCATCCGAATGCCACATCTAGTAAATAATAATAATAAAATAATATTTACAATAATAAACCAAAAATTGTTGATTGAGGGTTTATCCTAATCGTTGTTTTTTGTGATACTAGTAATGAATGTTCAATATTGATATGTATAAAAGATAAAATAGGAATACATTAGGAGTGAATATTTTAATGTACACTCTAGACAAGATTTATCCATGACAAGGGAATACTATTATTCAAATAATTGTCAAACTTTGTATCACAGAAATAAGAAATATAAAACTTAGATACTGTAAAGTAAGTTTTCGATAAAGAGATCTGTGACCTGATAACAAATTATTGGGAACTGTGAGATTTCCATTTTTATCTTCAATCTTTCCTTTACATATTAATATAAAAACTTGGTATATTTGTGCATCCACCCTAAACTCTTACTCTAACTAGGAAGTTGGTAGCATTGTAAAGAATATGCTGGGTTCTTTTCTTATTTATATAAATATTTAGAAGTTATTAACGTTAAGTTATTTAGAAGTAAATTTAATGTCTCCAACTAGGCCGGGTGGCCATAAGGATAGCAGTTGGCATTCTCACTGGCCACTGTAGATTAAATAAGCACATGCATCGCATGGGCCTGGCAACGGATAGCCTGTGCAGGTTTTGTCAGGAAGAAGAGGAGACGGCACTGCATGTGGTATGTCAGTGCGAGGGGCTGGTCTGGCTAAGGTATCGCCTCTTTGGTAAAGAGAAGCTGGTGCCAACAAGCCTCAGCCAGGGCCCTCTCTCGGACCTATTAAGTCTTCTAAGGCAAGCAGGACTCGAGAGGGTGCTCTGATGGCGGGTGCTCTGATTGACCACCTGGGAGCCCCCCCCCCCAATTCCACAGTTCGGTTAAGGACAGGATAGGGGGAGGGTCTCCAACTAGGGGGGTGCCACAATAGATCCTTGGGGTGTCGCGGTGGCGTAGGCTGAATAGCCATTCCCCCGGTAGAATCTATCTATCTATCTATTTAATGTCTTCAAATATCGGAAATCAATCAGTATTAATTGATCTTTACAGGAATATCGATTTTTATAGGTGTAATTATATAATTAAGAATGTCAACTGAAATTCTACAAAATGAAGCATATTAAAATAATGAAAAGAATTTGAATAAATCAATAAATATACTTATATATTAGGAATGGGCAATAATTATTCTTATCTTGTATTTTATCCATCATAGTATGCATATTGATTTTGTTCCTGACCGGTTTCGAATTTTCATCCATTGTCAGAACAAATTCATCAAGTTCGTGTAAGAGAGTTCACTTCAACGTAATATTTCTGAGTGAGTGTAACAGAAACATTAGGGTGACGTGAACTCTCTACACGAATTTGGTGAATTTGCTCTGCCGATGGATGAATGAAAATCCGAAACCCGGTCAGGAATAAAATCAGTATGCATATTACGACGGATAAAATACCAGATGTTATCCAGCATTGCGGACCC
>JAAEAF010002829.1:0-65902 GCA_011037195.1 Triatoma infestans | reverse complement strand
ACCTTTAAGGATAAATTTAAAGACAATTATGCAATGTTTTCAGACAGTTTTAAATAAGAAATATAATAAATTAGGAGCGGCTATTTGTGATTCAGAAATAAAATTAAGTTAGTTATTAAGTTTAAACTATCTGAGCTATGCTCAGTTTTTATAGCGCAGAAATATAATATACGACAACGAGAGTGGTCGTTTCTATAAAAAAAAACTATAAAATAACCCCCAAGTTCATTCGAAAAGCTTTGGTTCCCGGGAATGGCGTTGACCTCTAGGAAAGTAATGGTAACAATGAATTCAGGTCCAATCATGCAGTTTGTAAGAGCATATCTTTTCAGAAAAGGCAGAAGCAGATCAGACCTGAGTGTATTTCCGGTCAGTACAGCAGTTTACATGACTTTAGTGTCAAATTTTTCTCAAACTTATAATTTGTATTGTTTGCTTGTCTTCAATTTTATATCAAATCTAATCTTAATAGAATGACTTTTTTGAGGAAGCCGTACACTCTCCCACGCCCAAAAATTCATTAAATGAACCTTCATTTTTCCAATAAAAGTGATAAGGCTCCACATTCATAGTTTGTATAACAAATTTAATGAAATCCGTCGGTTTTTTATGGCTAAAATCGCAGCAAACTGAAATAATTTCAATAAAAACGCACTTCCGGTCAACCATGTTCTATCAAAGTCATAATTTTAACATATTTAATTCTAATTTAATATTATCTGGATGTTAGAATTGTATAATAAACTAAAATAGCACTTTAGAGAACAGCATAACCTTGCCCCTCCCCAAAAAGCCGCCTTAAATGAATTTTTCCGGAGAAATGTTTCAAATATTAGTTGTAGCTCTTTGTGTGTGTAGTTGATATACGTACCAAGTCCTTGGAGCCATTTTTGAGAAAATCGCAAAATATTGATTTTGAAAAAAAAAATTAGGTGTATTTAGTGGTACTTTCGGCTGAAGAATTTTGACATTAGGAATATCAAGTTTCAACTTTCTGCGGTTTTTGGTTATTGAGCTATGCTGTTCACACACACGCACGCACACATGGACTTTTTCTAAAAACTACAATTTTTTGGATTCAGGGGACCTTAAAACGTATATTTCCGGTGAAAACTCGACATCAAAAATTTGATACGATTACAATACTTTCTCTTACAGGGAATAGGAAAAAGTTAAAATTGATTTGAAATACTAAGACGACCTTCACCTGCTGCAATTACTGCATTTCTAATTTATTATTTTCCATTCGCTAAAAACAAGTTTTTAATACCCTGGGAATCCCAAAAGTGAATAACTTTGCCTAACTTTCAATAAAGAGCAGAATTATCCTTCTCAATTATTAAAAAATAATTTATCAGTAATAATGACAAAAAATATTGAAGTTAAATTTAATATATTAATTATCTCTCTATCCCAGTACACCTTATATAATTTTAAATATTTTATCTGTTGGATGGAAAAAAAAATTGAAAAAAATTCCCCGATAACAGCTCTCTAGGGTACAGGAGATTACAAAAGTTTGATCTCCATCAAAAATTTGTGTCAATATTTAAAGATGCCTTTACTAAATGAATGAACAATAAAAGATTCCAAAAACATTGCTCGGCATCATTTCTCAGCAATACATTGCTCGGCATCATTTCCAGCAATACATTGCTTGGAATGGTCAAGACGAAAACAATTTACTGAAATGGATGGCACTGTACATTCCACACCAGTGAAGTTCTACATAACCACACTTCTCAATTAAATATCTATGTTAAATATCTTTTATTCTAATTAGTACAACTTAATCAAGAAATTCTCTTTAAAATTTCAACGTTACAATGTTTAACGAGGCTGGCCATAAAAATGGTTTTGAGGATTTTACTTGTATACCTGAGTGGTCTTTATGTGGAGAGCTCTGCGTTAAAACCAACAAAGTTGGTGCAAATTTAAATTGAATCTATGTGACAGTTCTCCAATATTCTTGACAATATAATCATGTAACCGGATCTGCAGTGTGGGGTCGAAAAATAGTTTTGATACAAAGGTCGGTCTAAAATAAGGCCGTCACTGTGTTCGGACACCTCGTTATTTAGTCTATTTGTTAACGAACTTTCTGATTCTTTAGATGAGGGAAGTCTGGATTGACAACCTAAATGTGAAATGTTTTATTGTATGCGGACGATGTTTGTACAGTTGCTACCGCTCCGAAAACACTACAAAATATGATCTACAAGCTTGAAGAATATTGTGAGACTTGGAATATCAGTGTAAACTTGGACAATTCAAGAATAGTAGTGTTCAGAAAAGGCGGTAAATTGTCGGCTTGCGAACGTTGGTTTTACAAAGGAGTTCGCGTTGAGGTGGTAAATTATTATAAATATCTTGGTGTTGGAATAACACCTAAGTTAAGTTTTAAAAAGTATTCAAAAGAAAAGTTAGGAATTGCTAAATTTGGAATACATACTTTGTGTGGTATGTTCCTAAACCATAATGAGTTTCCCTTGTCATTTAAGTTTCAAGTGTTCAGGTCGGTGACAAAAACATGTATGAATTCAGATATCTGGGTATAATGCAGTATGACGATGTCGCGCGAGTTCAATTGTATTTTATAAAACGACTGTTCGCTCTTCCTTTATCCATAACAAATTTCATAGTGTATTTAGAGATTAGGGTAAAGCTAGGAGAGATGACGCGGTAGGAGAGAAGACGCATTACTTCTCTTGTTTGCCACCACGTTGCATCATGCAAGTTGGTCGAGGAGTAGAGAGATGCGAACATATTGCAAAATTCTTCAGTTATTTTGTGTGTTCTTCTGTGTTCTATGAACATTTATACGCATCAGCGTGTGTTTTCATAACGTGAATTCTCAAAACGCTTAGCAAATTTTTTTATATACTATATTAATTGCAATTGAAACGAAAGATTTCCAGCTGTCGTTAAGCTGGACTCATTTACCAAGTTTCATGTCAATCAGCCATGTTACCTTCACAGAGAATAGTAGTTGACATATGTTTTATAAGAATTACCTCTTTAATATATCTCCTATATTTTGATACAGGGCATAACTTTGAAATGTGCGTCATCTCTCCTAGCTTTACTATACAAAATTAATGTTTATAGATACCCTCAGAACATACCTTAACTACATAGTTAAAGTGTTAATCTTCCTGATAATCGTTTGCCAAAGTTTCTTGCGAAAAAAACATAAACAATAAACAGAAAATTTTAGGTTTCGAGACTTGCAACAGTTATGTTTAAAATTTCACTGTTCACTGCCGGAAGAACCATATGGTCTAAGTTTCGAAAGGACACTCAATCATTTGTGTGAACGTATTGTCTCCGAATTCGAAAATAAATTAATAGAAAGGGCATCTAAAATCAGTATTTCCTGATTTGTATATCGACCTTTAAGTGAAAATGCTTATAAATATAAGTTATTATTTTTTGACAAGTATTTTCAGAGCCAGAGGACAGTTAATCAAATTATTCTGTCAGTAGAGAGAACAGGGACGTCACAAATGTGCGTTATGTAATATGGGCGTGAAGGAGCATTTTTTTCCATTGGTTTGGGTATTTGTCTCATTTTAAGCGAATTTAGGCGTTCTTTCTTTCAAAAAAAATACTCTTAATCGATCTCGAATTATTTAAATGGTAAAAATTGGATTTTTTGTATAAAGACATGAAAGTAGTAGCTTACGATTACAGGCTTGAATAATCCAAGAATTTAATTATTAGTAAATAAGGGGAAAATATAACAAAAAGTAATTATTTATTTCACAAAATATTTTTAAAATTCATTAAGTTTTATATTGTTAAGGCCAACCAGGCAGGCGGACCTTGTCCATGTCTCTAGATGTTTATAAAAAAGGGTGGGGGAACGAAAAGCGTATTCTGTATTTGTTTTTTCAAATAAATATCTCTTATCTATCTATCTAATCATGTACATCCGGTGAAAACTCAATTTCAACCATCTGATACGATCGCAATATAACCTCTTTCATAACTAAGAAAAAATTAAAGAAAAATCGAAGTATTTGGTACAGTCATACTAATTAAAAATATTTGATTCAGGACAAAATGTCGAAGAAGAGCCGCTGTTTATTAGTAAGAGAACTAATAACCATTGCTGCTTTAGGGTAACTAACTATAAGGAACACATCTTGGCAATCAGAAAGAAAACATGTTTGCGTGTCTGACATATTAGAGAATACATACAACTGGTGTGCAAAATGAATAATAAATATAATGAACAGGTGATTCATGACGTTGACCAAGTGACGCTGTTTTAAAATAGAAAACAAGGTCAATATCAGCTGATACATAACCTATATATTTTTAATGATTTCATCAATCCTATGTAGGTAAATGGAAAAAAAACCGCGTGTGAAACGCTCCAAACACTTTCTCTTACTGCAATTCTCTCTAAAGAACTGAACCTTTACCGCATCAGCTTCGCCAAAAAAAAAAAACATGCACAAGAAACAATAAATGAATACTTAGTTATCACACATCCACGGTACTAAATATTTTATCTTTAATAACTTATTAGAATTCTAGTTTGGAAGTATTTTACTTATTTGCTTGAACTGTATACGTTGAGTTTTTGTCAAACTTCTCCCTGGGTTTTCGATTTTCTTTCCAAACTCAAAACATAATTTGTTGTGGTCCACTCACAATATATAATTTGTTTAATTCTTCTACACTTACAGCCATAGTCAACATTTTAAACAAGAAATCTATTATATTGATATTGAAATAATGAATTAAAAATTATGAAAAAGAGCAATACATTCATTAAACCTTTTATGTTTACAGTTAGCAGCCGCCGTATAAACAAACCATAAAGAAATAAAATAATGAAAATATTATTTGAAAGTATCAAAGTTTGAGTCAGTGAAGGTTATATTTAAAAAGATACTTCTATAAACAAACCCTTTGGTGCAGAAAGTTTAAAATGTTATAAAGAGATGTTTATATGGCCAAGGCCAGAGCGGTTTTTTCAAGAAGAATTCTTTATTTGCTTTATGTTTCGGGCACGTTTGGCGCCCTTCTTCAGGAGCTCTGTATGGTGGAAAATGTATAGATCTCCTGATACTTCAGGAGTAGTACCCTAAACACTGAACAAATAAAGAATTCTTTATCTTGAACCATTTTAAAAATATTACAATTCAATGTTACGTAGATCGCAGTTAAGTGTAAATTGGCCGGGAAATATGATTGTGATGAAACTTAAAACTTGTATTATATTAATTACGGCAATCCGAACTGAAATATTAATAGCCTGAAACTGTTTCTATAAAAAAAGTTCAAATATAAAACTTTTATAAGTAGAAATGTTTCACAAATAGGCATAATTCAGTTTGTTTACTTTGAAGAAAAATAAAGAAAGAAATGCCTAAAATTACAAATATTTGACCAGACCGCTAACACAGCGCACTCCTCTGGTAGGTTCACAAACACTCTGCACTCCTGCAGAAATGTATAGGCTAACACTTTCCCACCAATTTACTACACACCCCGCAACTATTTGTCTCTCCAATCTTACGACCCATGTATTGTCGCATAAATTCATACACGATTAGAGTACAAGTAGCGGCTCCAGTGTTAGAGTTGAAAAACAAGAATTCATCTCAACCAGTTAGAGGTTTTTACAAAATAAACTGAGAGAAATATTTCATAGTAATAATATATTTTAACCCAAGTATTTTTCTAGGGGGATTCACATAACGAATGTGCAAATATGGACCAGCCGCCACTGACTGGACTATAAGTGTGTGAAGTTAGATGAGAAATCTAAAGAAACTCTTTGTAAACATTTTCAAGAAAAATCGTAATAGAATAAAAAAAAATGCAGAGAAGTTGACATTTCCGGTTGACTCATTCTAATCAAAACCTTCTTCAAAGATGGGATACTGTAGTAACACAAGTACCACAGTTTGAGCAACTGAAAAAATGTGGAGTGAAATACTCACACGACTTTCTCTTACCCGCCAACTGATACGATATAATTAGCAAATGTTTAGTTACGCAGGCGTAAAAAAGGGTAGTATGGGTTATAGGTGTAATCCATTAATGGATAAAAAACAATCCTATTCGGAAAAGACACTTTCAGTTAACCAATTTTCTTTGAATTGCAACAATAGTTCGAATGTAGATTAATATTATAGTTCGTAGAATCATTCAATATACTGAAAAAGGTACTTTAGAGAAAAGCGTAACGCTACTGTTCCCTGAAAACCACCAAAAAGTCAATTTTATCAGAAAAATGTTTCAAATTGTTTTGAGTAAATATATTCGAAGTTTAAACAAAATTTGGACCCTATTTTGAGAAAATCGTGAAAAATGAAAAATCCATTTAGTACACAGTAAAGTACTAATTCCAGTTGATGGATTTTGCCCGAAACCTTCGTGTCAAATGCGTTGGTAGTAGCGGAATACCAAGTTTCAGCTTCCTGCGATTTTCCGTTTCTGACATATTTTGTTAAATCTAGGTAGCAAAGGCTAAACGGCAAGGGAAGTGCGGCGTGCTTACCACACGACCACCAATAAAAATTCCCGTCTAGCAAGCCTTGGTCCTTCAAGGGCTGGTTGCGCCATAGGTTCTGATAAAAAAAAAAAGAAATCTTATAAAAATTCCTTATTATTGATTAAGTGGGAGAGTGATGATATTAGTTTATCTATGCAGGCATAAACAGCTATTTTTTTTTTTAACGAGTTTAATTTATTCAGAAAAACGTTTCAGGTTCGTCACCTCATCTTCAGTTTCACTTCCATATTATGTATGGCATTTTTTATAACAAAAAACAAATTAATCTTTCATTTAGGTGTTTTTTTTTGAGTAAAAAATACAACTATATGCAAGTTTTTTTTTAGGGCCAATTTTATAAAAAAAAGAAAACATTTATACATTAATGAAACTGAAGGTGGGTGACACAAACCTGAAACGTTCTTTTGAAATAAAGTCGAGAGAAGAAATGAGCTGTTTTTATCACGAATCTTTCATATTTTTGTATCGTTTTTACTTTCTCTTACTCATAGTAAGAAAAAATATTGCGAGTGTAACAAATTTTCGATATTGAATTTTCATTAGAAATACATATTTTAAGGTTCCCTGTGTAAATTTAGTTCACAACGTAATTTTAAATTTCATATTTCCATTTTTTTAAGAACTTTTCCCCAAAAGTTCCCCCAAAATAGGGTGTAATGTGACTTTTTGCCCCGAGCAAGTCAGGGACCGATTCTCTTGAATTCTAGCAATATATTTATTGTATCTCAGTATGCTAAAACTATACATTTTACCCAAGTGGCACTTTACAGGGTAGCGGTAGTTGTAGCTCCCCAGAACATCAGGTATCACTTTTTTCTAGAAAAATGTGTCAAGTGAAAAAAATAACGTCGTATTTCTAATGGATGGATTTTGGTCAAAATCTTCGTTTCGGACGCTGGTGATGAACTTAAAAGGAGTATCAAGTTTTAGAGCTCCTACAATTATTGGTTTTTGAGATTATTTTGTTCACAAGCGTAAACATAGAGAAATTCACTAGAAACAAATTTTTTCGTATTTAATGAGGACCTCAAAACATGTATTTCCGGTGAAAACTCAATTTCGTAAATTGGACAGGTTCGCAATAATTACTCACTGCAAAGAGTAAAAAAAAAAAAAAAAAAAAAAAGGTATTAGCAAATGGTCTGATGTTTGTGCGAACAAATATATCTCAACAATAAAAAAAAAAAGCCACAGGAAGCATGGACTGGAGTAAGTGACACCTCCGGGTAATGGATTTTGACGGAAATTTTCGTGTCAGATACGGTACTAGGGTAACTAAACGGATTACACACACACACACATGGGGGAAGACGGTTAAAAGGTCGTATGCCAAAACAATTTTTTTTCCTTCTGAGGGACCTCAAAACATGCATTTCTGGTGAACATTCAATTTCGAAAATTCGCCATGATCGCATTGCATCATAGTCCTCCCTCTTACAGTTAGCGTATTTTGCTTTTTCCTGAAAAACATGAATAATCTAATAGCTATCTAAGCTTATGCTAGCACATATGACCAGAAATCTACAGAAAAATTACTAGTCTGACAGTTTGATTTGATGGCAATGTTATTAAATTTTGTGTATATAATAGGGGTTCTGAAAGAGTTCCATCTCTGTAATGAAAAAATTAACTGAAAATTCTGAAATATTTACACACAAAATCCTTTAAAAATCCTCTTACAATTTTGACTTACCTAATTTCACACGAACACATTCTTCGATGTACAGGTTCAAACGTAATCACAGAAAAAAATATTAAATTAGAAAACACTTAAGACCACTGACCTGCTGATTATGTGATTAAATGCCTTGAACGATGCACGAGAAAGATTATAAACAAACCGATGACTGTCCACCAATGAGATTGCTTGTATATTATCTCTTCTCAGCTGATAATACGCTAGCTTTCTATTAGAATGTGAAATTTTATCAACCCATTTGTAAAGAGAAACCACTATTCGAGTAGTAATTTTTATAAAAATGGAAATATATTATTTACTGTTTTAATTATTCAATTAACTAATTATTTATTTCTATTTCTTAAATTTTCTTTATTCCAGCAGAAAGGTTTATCAACAAAATATAATCCAAAAAATGAATATATCATTGAATGTTATTTTATCGATTTAAAATTAAATACACGTAGCTTTTAATTCTGTTTTCTTCGACATTCAACAGAAGACGGAGAAAAAATCGTACTAAAGGTAGTGTGGCCCAGTTACAAGCTACAAGGGGTTGCAATGTTCCCCCTCTCTAAACATCACCAACTACATCCCCACTACTTTCGTCCGGAATCATGCGAGTTTGGCCGATGGTAACGTTAATACTTTTTTTTTTTTTATCTGCATCATTCAGGATAATTAGATTAAAATAATAAATTCATGACAAATATGAGCCTGCATTTTCATCGGTTACTCTTTTCTTCTCACAATATCATTTCTACTATATTTTCTATCGAAATAAAAAAACGGATATGGCTCATGACTTTTGGTCATCTCTCACCACTCGCATAATAAATTTGGGATCTCAGAATCTCCCTAAAATACATTTTCTAGGAAAACTTGTGAAACAAAAGTATTAGGTGTCTGTATATATATATGGTTACTTTAATACCGCTCCCCCCCCCGTTTGTGCATTATGGAGAAAATCGCAAAAAAATAAAAAAACTGTTTAGTAAAGTAGTCTTCCGGTCTTCAAACTCTGAATTTTGGTATCACATTTATTCATAATTATTATTATGTATGAATGATATAAACGGAAATGGCACTGAAAACCGTCCTCTGACAACCCCTCTTAAATGAATTTTCCCAGCAAAAAGTTCTAAATAAAAGTCACAGATTTCCATGTATGTATGTAGGAACATACACAGTTTAAAGAAAATTGTTAGAGCCATTTTTTAAAAATACGCAAAAAATGAAAAATCTATCCATAACGTGTTACTTCCGGTTAATCAATTTTGATCAAAACCTTAATGGCGACTCCCCATGACAGCACTTGGAGTAAATACCAAGTTTGAACTTTCTTTGATTTTTCTATTTTTGAGTTGTGCTGACAAAACACACATACACACGCAGACTTATTTCTAAAAATTAGTTTTTTGGACTCAAGGGGTCTCAAAACGTGCATTTCCCGTGAAAAGCGATAAGTATCGACAGTTTTACACGATCGCAATACTCCCTCTTATAGTAAGAGAAAATAAAAACATCTGGTGTAATACACTCAAACGATGTTATGTTATCTCAAAGGTTTTGGTCAAAATCGACCCATGATTTTCATTAAGCTTGGCATTAAAACTATTCGTAAAACAATTATTTTATTGGTGAAATTTTGTCGGAAAAATTGAATTTATTAATGGTATTTGATTTCGTTAACAGGAACTAGGGTTGCCAGATCTAATATATTTAATATTTTGCCTTTATTGATATATGATCCTGGACTCTAAATATACGTCTAAAAATAATATATTTATCCGATCACTGCGATGACCAGTAACAAAATAATTAGTATTAACGCGCTCATCTCGCGCCACACAATCATCAGTGAACAAGTAGTGAATGCTGATTGGTTGATAGCAGTGTCGTTTATGGTGCGCGCATAGCTTGCTCCAACGCATTCCGCCGGTTCCGCCCTCGCCAAGTGTCAAAAATGACAAAACTTAAAATTTAGGTTACAAATACTTAAAGGGTGATATGCACCGAGTGACAATCAGATAACATTGGCATTTAAGATTTTATGGCCGCAACTATATGTGCATTTATTTCTGTTATAAATTAACAAATTTTGAAAGATTTAAAGTTGGTTTTTATTTAATAAAGTTTTCACAAAAATGTGGTATATTTCTTTCCTAAATGTCTTAATCATATATATTTACATTTTTCACCTGGCAACCCTAACAGGAACTTCCTTTTTTACTTCTTGGCTACAAAAGCTAGAAAGAAGAAGAGAATGAGAGAGTAATGGGAGGGGGACCATTTTCTAGTCTAAGGTACTCTTTCGTTCTAATGTTTTTCAAAATAATGTAATAGGTCATTCAATAAGTAAAGAGAACAGTTGTTATAGTTCTGATATCTTGTTTTAAATGAATTATACACTTACAAGTTTTTCGCTTATGCATTTCTACACCTGTTCCATCTCCCTATTTAAGCTTTTTTTTGCCGGCAAAAAAATTATTTGTGTTGAATTGTGTGCCAGTTTTTGACACATCTGTTTCCATTTCGTCAGAGACGAAACACAAAAAGAAGGCCGAATACTTCCACAGTCCCATGCATGAATGGAAACATCCAGTTAGGAAGGAACTGAGGTTGACCCAATTCATTTGCTAACAAAGTGTTGCTAATATATTCTGTAACGTGAAACATCCGATTATATGTGATTTTAGGAAAGCTGATGTACTATCAACACACATACTGCAAAGAAAATAAAATGCAGCCGATGATCCTGAAAAATCAACATGAGAGTTTGCAGAGGAAAAGAGTACTCTTACTTCAGGACTACATTCGCCCAAATAGGTCCCATTAACGATGAGAACTATTGTAATTAGGCCAGGAAGTTCTGCCTCTTCCGCCTTATAATCTCGCACATTATTGGCGTCAAATTTCACATCGGAAAATTCAAAACAAATTCGTAAAAATAGTAAAGTAAAGAGTGGCATTATGACAGGGGACCACCTGATAACTTGCCAAAAACTTCAGTCAGCCAGACTCTTCCTCAGTAAGAAGCGATTTTGGCGCACCAATACTTAAAAGTAATTTATGTTGGGCGCGCCTAATGTTAAAATTGCCAATTATGGGCATGAGTTTAAAAAAAAAATAGTAAAAATATGGGAAGTTTATAAATGTATTAGGGGATTACACTGAAAAATAGGAAAACTGGATTACATCACAACCATTTAAAATTGTAACCTTTGTTTCTTCCTTACTGAACGACCTTCATTTATCAAAATGGAACTTCATCTTTAAAACTTACCACAAATGGTTAAAAAAAAATGGAAATATTGAATTATATTTCAAACAGAAAAACAAAAAGCAATTTAATGTAAATCTAATTTTAATTCCCTTACAATTTGTTACTGAAAGCTATAAAAAAAAGTTAATGAAAACAGAATTTATTTTAAAATGTTGATTAGTGTGATTTCCAAATAAAATTTCAATTTATTAATTGAAAAATTAACAACTTATAAATAAATATATGACAATTTATAGAAATTAATTGGTTTGTCTTAACCAGAGATATTTTCCGTGATAGCCAGCTTCTTTTTGTGGTCATCACCGGTTTCGGGCGTTCGCCCATCATCAGAATGCTTTTTGTTAAACAGTGTGATAACATAGATTTGCACAGGGCAAATTTAGTTGATACATTCTTAGGTTTGTCTTAATTTTTGGAATTTCAGTGGACAATTTTTGTTTAAGATAAGAATGCTTACCTCATTAGCTAGCTCGTTAAATTAAATTGAAAATATAAAATAATAATAATTCATGCCAGGGAATACACTAGTTTAATGAAAATCATATTTCCATAAAAATCCTGTGATAAAACAAAAAAATGAAATGGAACTTACGGTTGTCGACATAACCAGATATGTACCGATTCCTGAAAACATTTGAATTCAATAGATTACATAGCATATTATTTTTCCTTGCAATATGTAAAAATTCTTGTTTTTCTTTGTATATCTGACGACTTACTACGTGATAAACTAAGTTGTGTTTTATAAAACTGAACCAGTCCATAGTAATCTTTTCTGTTTCCTGCAGTTTCCTTATTCATATAGATAATTATAATAATTATATTTCAAACAGAAAAACAAAAAGCAATTTAACGTAAATCTAATTTTAATTCACTTACTATTTGTTATTGAAAGCTATAAAAAAAAAATTAATGAAAACAGAATTTATTTTAAAATGTTGATTAGTGTAATTTCCAAACAAAACATATCTTAATTTTTTAACCTTTACGAACTATTACCAACCCCGAACAAAAAAAAAGTATACGAAAATTTCTTTGAAAAGAAAATGCCAATCTCAAAAAATCAAATTAACAATAGATAACCTTATATATTGCCAATATCTATGCAATAACCTCCGAAAAGATCGACTATAGTTATATATGTATATAATTAAGAAAACATGCTTAAATTTGAAAAAGACTGATAAATTATTACTAGTTTATTTTCTGTTATGTTTTGTGCAGCCTAGGTTCTCTGAATTGCCATTTGCCTTCCTCAGACTGTAGTACTATCCTCATCGTAAATTCTTTCATCTTTTTATTTTCTCATGCATCTTATTGCAATTAGAGGAATTATTGTATCAAGTTTGATAGTATTAAGTTTTCTCTAGAAATGCAAACATATTTTGAAAACCGATCAGCTCGAAGAATTATTTTTATGCTGCATCGTAATAAAAAGAAAATCGTAGAGAGTTTTAACTTGATTTTCTGTTCAGATATTTCCAGTGATGCAAAATGAAGGTTCAATTAAAATCCGTCAACTGGATTTACTACTTTCTTCTTTATTTGTTTTCTGCAATTTTTCGAAAAAAGAGTCCAATGATCTTCTTTAAATTTGATAAACTTAGTACATAAGCCCAGCGCACTTGTATAAACAATTAGGTATAAAATGATTCCTTAGTTTCTGGGAGACTGTGTGGTTAGATTTCCTTTACCACACTCTACTGTTGTGCACAACAGTATGTTGTGTTTATCACACTTCCTTTGTATGGTATCTACCACAACAGTATCAGAGAAGACTTTGTGAACTCGTTTCATAATATTTTATTATACTGTTGTGCTATTGAGAAAGGAACATCTATTAGTTGTGAGACTCACCTCCATTGCTATTTGAAATTCCAGGAACCGGTGCGTTACGAACAGGTAAGAGAATTCATCTGCTACTGTTTTGATACTGAAAATGTCAATGTTCAAGGTGTTCGGAATAATAATCGTATTTTGTCATATATTACAAAAACAGATTTGGCTCCATACTTCAATGTTGAGGTTTCTAAATTAAGTTTCGAATACCAATCATATTACTATTTAAAGGATATGAGTGAATTTGATTATAACCATTTCTTCATTAAAAAACATCGTAACTGCTACTTATACTTAACGAAATTACATGCACAATTAAAATTTGATTTTGTAAAGAGCTACTGCTACTTAGGTCCGATAATTTTATATGACAGAAAATGGTGCTTGGATGTTTATGAATGGTATAGAAATTTTGTAAGTACTTCTTATTATTACAAGAAACGACATTTATATTTATTTGGAGATAGTAACGTTGGGAAAACATATTTTACAAAACTGTTAAGTCGATATTTGGGTAATCGCGTTTACTATGCATCTGACGAAAAGCCACTTTTTGACATTAGCAAGGAACACAAACTCATAATATTTGAGGAGTTTGATGTTCGGAAATTCAATTTAGCATGGTTAAAGCAATTACTGGCAGGCGATGGTTGTTACATACAACGCAAATACGCAGACGAGCGAATCTATGTTAATACTGTACCAATTATTTTGATTAGCAATTACAAACCTATAACTGACACAGCTTTTCTAAATAGACTACACGTTATTGAGGCAGATATTATGTTACAGGATTTAGGAGAAGGACATTCACAAGAAGTTACTACATTCCATATCGGAGACGACTGTACTGACAATGATTAAAGATGTACTACCGTAGACGCTACAGACGCTACTACAGACGGATTCCACGACGTTACATTGGTACATGGAATTACAGTCCCACTGTATGTTAACAACCCACTGCGGAACATGTTAGACATCATAATGTACATTTCGTTGCTTAGTACAGGGAAACACAGGTCAGCGAAGGACTACTAAATTGGTATCTTCCAACAAGCTACTACATTTTAATATCTTAGAATTCAATTAAAACAACATCTAAAATGTTAGAAAAAAAGATTAATAAAACACTGAGAGTTTCATACAGTTCTTATGTTGTAGCCTTTCCATCAATTTTTAAATCATCATGCAGTGATTTTTCTTTCGGGATTATAACTACTGTAGACCCCCGGTATATTTGTTGCCTGCCACAGTTAAATAATGCATTAGGTATTTTTATGACTTCATAATGGGTTATTACTTGACATTCAACACCTACTTAGTGAATTTACTAGAAAATTTTGCAAGTTATTGTGCAGTAGCCTTGAAAACGAGGAACCTTGAGCTGTATTTACCGCTTTTGTTAGTAGTTTAATCCCGCAATATCTTCTTCAAAAGTAAGCCATCATTCCTTGGTACTCCTACTTGCCTAGGTAAAATGAATGAAACGAAATTCTTTTTTGTTGGAAACTTTTCTGGACACATGACATTAGATGTATATGGGAACCCAAATCCACTGAGATCTAAAAGATTTATGGTGGTTCCTTGTCTGTCAAGGGGGGAGAGACTCTGGATTAGAAACGCGTAGGCTCCGTGTTTCGAGTCCAGCAGTATTGCCTTTATATTTTTCCTCCCTTGGCGCCTTTACATCTTACTGTTCGGTGAAGGGCCGTGTTGTCTGTGAGAGAACAGTGGAGTAGTTTTGGATAAATTTGGGATTTGGCCTTCCATAGAGTCAAATAAAAAAAATATATTATCAATGCTTGAAAATAGAACGTAGCCGTTTGTAAGCTGGACACGTGCAAACAAGTGTTTATAAGTGATGGAGAGAGTGTTTATCGATACACTAAACTCAAGCAGCTGTACATAACTACTGCCTCTGCGAGCGCTATTTATACCTGTGAGTGATGAGATGAAGGTGGTTATTTATGTGTTGTTCCAGATATTAGGCTGACTTACTGGCAGAGGCATCAACACTTGATATTTCGTCTAGATACTACTAGGGTGAAGAAGTGGCTAATCCACTACCCACATGCACTGGTTAATTATGGCTAAAAATGGATTTATTATTTGTTAAATGAACACAAACGAATTTGTTTCATGTTCTGTAGATACATTGCATGATCGGCACAATAAACTTGTGTTTTTACGTTCTATTTTACATTGATTGATACTAACAATAAATATTGTTCAATGTTGCAGTATGTTTATTTGTTTTCAAATTGCAAATGTTTTAAATTGACATTGTTTACATTCAGACATTCTTATTGTTCACAGTCTGATTGTTCTGACCAAGTAATGATAATAATGAGATAAATGTCTTTCAAGTATCATTGTGGATGTTTATAAACAATTGCTTAAAAACTGTGTTTTCTCCAATTTTTTAAAAAATACCTACAGTTTGTTCAAATAGCATCATTAAAATCATGCAAACCAGAGGAAATTGCTGGTTTAATGTTCCCTTGGAATTATTCCATAATTAGTATTGTTTAAAGAAGAAGCTTTGTATAAGTAAATCTTGGAATTTCTATGATTCCTAGAAGGGATCATTACAAAGAAATTATTATTTCTTTTTCTTTTTAAAAAAAAAAACTTTTTCAGTTTTAATTTTTTTTAAAAAGTGGAAAACCCATCTTATACATTTAATTAAATATGAGGTAATTTGTGAACAAGTCATTCATCATACCAATATAGTTTAGCAATAGTGTAGATGTAATTATATATGGGAACTTATAACTAAAACAGGTTCAATAATTGGATATCTTTATAAAAATTAATCAAGTAACCAAGCTACTTCTTCTCACCAAATACTTTTCATTTTTGCAATGAATTATAATATTGCACATTGCCAGCAATACTGAAGCTCAATAGTTTCGCGCTTGCGCATCATTACTTTTCAAAACTTTTTTCAACTTACGACGTTTGACAGTATACTTACTAAGTAACTTTTTTTTTTTTCTTTACATACCTTTTTACTGTAAAGAAAATTATGGCGATCTGTCAAAATTTCGAAAACTGAAAAAAAAATGCTTTTAGCGAATGGAGTGTGTTGTATGCACCAATCGCTCTCTCCCTCTGAAAGCGCGTAGGTGGAAAAGGATCAGTATAATTCACCAACAAAAAATTGTAGAAAGTTCAAACTTGATATTTCATCTAGATACTACTAGGGGGCCCGGCCATCTATGTTTTTGATCAAAATCGGTCAATTAGAAGTAACAATATTGAATGGATTTTTTTTTCGTTATTTTGCTCTGAAAAATGGATCCAACGAACATGCACACGCGTGGTTGTGTGCGTGTGGCTGCTTAAAGTTTTTTATTCATTTTATTTTTGTGGCTCTTTTGTTATGTTGTGTTTGTTGTTGTTATTGTTGTTTGTTTTTGGATCTGTGGCTTGTTGTTGGATACTCCTGGCGCTCTGCTGTAGTTTTGTTTAAATGTATCAGGTTCCTTTGGATAGCGTGTTTCCGCGCTGCCTACTTGGGTTGGTGGCGGAGGGAGGGAGGGCAGGAATTTTTCTTTAGCTCTTTTCCTCCTTCTCTTTCTGAAGTCGATGGCTTCTCTGGGCGGGTGTGAACGCAAGCTCAGGGTCCGCCCGAATGGCGTGGGGAAAAAAAATAGGTTTTCCTTGAACTTTAGATATTACATATATGTAGGTCTATCACTTTCATTTGAATCAGTTTTCCGTGAAATTTCATTTTAGGGAGATTCTGGATGTGTGGTGACGTAAGACTCTCTTCTGAAGTACTAATATGTATTAGGCAATATTACAACATTCTAAGGAGCGAGTTTAGCTCAATGGTAGCGCGCTGGACTGGTACAGCGGAGATCCCAGGTTCGAATCTAGCAGTGCTCCTCTTAGATTTTCTTGCCCTAGTAGTCTTACAGCTCACCGCCGTTCGTTGATGGGTGTCTTTAACGAGAGAACACTACCCGAAGGTCGGCAGTACATTGAAAAGGCACCGGAAGCCAATGATTTCAAATGTTGCCGCAACCTAATTTTTAAAAAAATAAATAAACCTACATATTATTAATAATAATTAAACGTCCCTCCAAAATCCCGAAAAAATGATTTCTAGGAAGCTAGAAGTCACGCTTCTTTAAAAGTTTGGTGCTATTATTAAAATTTATAGTTTTGGTTCCCCAAACATACAACATTAAAGTCTACTAAACTAAACGTTTAGAAAAATCTGGTGTGACACACTACATGACTTTCTTTTAAGCTGTTAAAACATTTATATAAAAAATGACACATCTTTAATAGAAAAAGAACCATACATTATATTAAAGTGGCATTTTAGACGAAAGCTTAAAGGTACGGGGAAATATAATGAACAAAATACACATATAAAGAGAAACAGACAGACAGAGAGCCCATTTTCTAAAAACTTATTTTTTGACTCAGGGAACCTCAAAACGGAGCACTGTATTTCTGGTGAAATAACTCTGATATCGAAAATCTGTGACATGATCGCATGTCACCAGCAGTAAGAGAAAGTAATGAAGTGCATAAAAGTGAATAGACCTATTTTTACTATAAAGTAATGCCTATTTTTCAGGCGAGCTTAACGTCCAACTACCAAATTAGGTGTCGTGGACGGGGGCGGAAGCACCTACTTTACTATTAACATTTTTTAAACAAATATAAAATTTAGCAGTTATACGCTGCACTCGAACTGGGATCCTGCCACTTACAAGTCCACGCTCATAACCACTACATCAACACCCGCCCCTATTTTTACTATATATCTCATGACCCTTGCACAATTACTTAAAAATTTTGGCTAACTAAAAAAAAAATGACTACTTTTGAAACAGTTGATATAATTAATTTTATCACTTACGTAAATGTTCTTATCAGCTTTGTGTTTCATTGATAGTCTGTAATCATCGGTGTATGTATTTTGATCAGGGCCCGGCTCAAGGCTTACGCGAGAGACGCACCCACGTAGGGACTCCGCGCCTGGACTAGTAAACAAGGAAAGTGGGACAATAACTGATAATAATGAACAGTATCTTTCATTGTTTCAGAAACTGAAACCATATAGTCTTAATGGTTTATATCAGGATTATGTTACTTATATAATTCAAATTATATCAACGGTTTGCTTATTATCTGCGCTGCATTAAATTGAATTCATGGAAATATTTTTGTATTCTTATGTAAGGAAAAAATCAATAGCGCTTGCTATTGTAGTAATAGCTTCTTCTTTTGTAATAAATTAAATATTAACACGATATTTGTATATTAGTTATTAATACTTATTTCCGTAATGGAAGATGGAAACAATCTTATATTGCTTTATGCCACTCCCCCCGAAATATTCTTATCTTCCACACTGTTCGCTGTAGAAAAGATATTGGAAATTCAAAACCAAGACTTTATGTAAAAATATGTCAGTTTGAATATACATTAATTTTCTAGGAAGCTCGGCGCAAAACGTTTGCGTACCCTGGAGCCTTCACTGTTTTTGGTTGTCATCTTTATTTGCCGCATAAAGCTTATTAATTAAGAAACAATTATGAGTGGCAACGATTTTTAGATTCTTGAACAAAGAAGAGTAAAAACAAAACAAAAAATCTGATGCAAAACACTCATACAATTTCCCTTCACTGTAATTCTCGTAGTTATAAATAACAAAATGTCTTCAACCTTAGAACTGTTACTAAATATTGCTCCAATATTAATAAATGAGAGAATCTATACTGTAATAAAATAACACTTGAGGGAACCTTGGAGTCCAACCAACCTCCCTCCCCCTAGGAATTCCATAAAATCAACTTACTCTGATTCAAAGTTCAAAGTAATTAGTCTAAAGGAGCCGTTCATTTTGAAAGTGGTCCAGTCATTATTTCCTCTTACTCCTAATAACTCGAACGATTAAATTTTCGAAATTCATGTTTTGATGTCCTCTGAAAACGAAAAAAATATTATAATGATATTATTTATAAAATATTTTAAATTATTTAAATAAAAATTTTATCCAAAAATTATACGTGGAGTTCAGTTGGTTAGGAAATAATTGTCTTGATCATTTATAAAAGAATTTATTTGACAAAATATTTGAAATAATACAATTTATTAACACAAGGGAAAGAAGGTACAAAAAATGTATATCTGCGTTGGGTATCGGCAAGTATACAAGTGCTTCCCTTCGCTTTGAGATAGTTGTAGCGGATTATTGCACTGCAATCTGAAGGATCGCCTTCCAGTGCTCTGCCGGCCTCCAAGCAGACAACACTGCCCATTACCGGACAGTGATTGTAAAGATTCCTAGGAAGAGAAAATCTAAGGCCAGTATGTTGGATTCGAATCCGGGACCTCCGCGTTGCTAGTCCAGCGCGCTACCATGATCTAATCCCTGCCTTTTCCCTTGGCTTACGCCAATTAATTAGAGACAGAGACCATAGCTTGTGTACTGTGTTTGTCCTTGCCTATAAACGTTAGATTGTATTTACTTTAAGTGTATTGTGTACTGCTCTGACGAAGTGCATGGAGTACTGAGCTGTGATAACCCGTGGGACCGTTAATCCCCAAGTAATTGCATGTAACAGATACTCCTTGCGGACCTCCCTTCAGGCTTTACAACAAACTGTCCAGAATCTATAGAACAAGCCCTCCCATCTAGCGGAAGATCCTGGTACCAAACACTAATATTACACAAGGCTTTCGATGGAAAAGAATGGCAAAAAACAAATTAAACTTCAAAGGAAGTGAGAAATTCAAATTTTTTTTGTAATCAAATAAAAAAAATGTATAATTTCTCATAAAATATATAACCAGGACATTTCATAATAAATAAATAAAAAATTAATATCACATATTACAAAAATATAGTTTAAACACACTTTCCTTTAATTCAGTATATTATCTAATTTAATTATACTTAGCATAATACTGCGTAATACCCAAAGGCAAGTTTATTATACAAAACCAGAATAGTTTAGCTAAACACATATTTTAAACATTTTTATATTCCAAAGGACCGACGATTTTTACATTCTTTAATGGTCCAAAGGCACCGACGATACACTAATCTTTAAGAACCTCAATAAAAGCCCGCAAGGGGAATCTGTTGCATGCAGTTACTTGGGGAGTAGCGACCCCACGGGTTACCGCAGCTCAGTACTCCATGCACTTCGTCAGAACAGTACACAATACACTTAAACTACATACACTCTACACTTTACAGACAAGGACATACACAGTACACAAACTAGGGTCTCCGTCCCTAGTTAATTGGAGAAAGCCAATGGAGAAGGAAGGGATGAGCTCGGTGGTGGCGCGCTCGGTGATGAGCAACGCGGAGGTCCCGGGTTCGATCGAGCGTGCTACCCTTAGATTTTCTCTTCCTAGGAGCCTCTACAACTCACTGTCCGGTGATGGGCAGTGTTGTCTGTAGCTAGAGAACACTGCTTGGAGACCGGCTGTGCATTGGAGAAGGCTCCGGGGGGCACAATAGATCTTTCAGGTCGCAGTGCAATAATCCCCTACAACAATCTACAATCTACCTCAATAAAACAGACACCATTTTACCGCGGAACCTTTGAAGTAAATTTTTATAAAGTTTTTTTTTTTAGTATAAATTCTGATCATCAGAGAGATTTTCCGTGATGACGGAAAATATTTCTGATGCTTTCTAGTTCTGCTGGCCCAACCACAACAATTAAATCTGTTGTTTACAAAACAGATGTTATTTGTTTACACTAAGTTTTACTGTTTGGGGTAGTTTTGAACTCTAAATTTGGATATTTGATCCTGTTTTATAATTATTTTTCAAACTAGATTGATAGACTTTTAATATTGTAAATTAGACTTTAATATTGTTGATGATGTTGTACTGGTAACTTAATTGTTATCGTATGGCCTTCTGTAGTGTAAATAAAAGAATACGGAAGCAATATAAAAAATATGTTAGTATACAATTTAATTAACTTTTAACGAAAAATAGATAATTTTTTGTTGTGCATTTCTGTGGAGAAAATACTTAACTAAAGCCAGTTTTGGGGCTGAGGAAGACTTTTACTTCACATAGTGTGAAGCGTAGAATTGTTACATAATATTTTGCTATTTGTATCTATTTCTTTAGATTGCATTTCTATATCATTTATCTTTATAATTCTATTATCCATTAGCTTTATTTTTTATTTATGTACTTATTTTTTTTCCAATTAGTAATCAAAGTATTTGTACTTTGTTTGCTATCTGCTTGCTGTGCATGTGCTGACAATAAATGCTTATTGTATGCTTTCAACTGTATTTCTTCTTTTGAATGTATCCCTTGAATGGAATGTACTGTAATTACTAGATTTTTAATTTCTTAACTTCAAGTAACTGACTAAATAAGCCTGGTGCCAAACGTTTCTTACTTTTATTTCAAGCAACAAGAGCTTGCTTCTTGTTCACAATTATAACCCATCAGTGGCCAAGTAATAAAAGTGTAACATACGGTTACAACCTGTAGTCCTATACTTACATTACTACAATCATAATTTAAAGAAAATTGGATAAACGGAAGTGCGATAGGTGCTGGAATAGTGTGCGCTCTACCGTCATGATTCTGGTTTAGTATGCACTATCGACAAAAATTAAAACTATTATTTTCTAAACATTTGTTAATATTACGGTTGAAAATTTACTTATGGTCGTCCCTCAAGGCGTGAAAATAAAATAGTGATCCACTTATTTTCGAGTTTGACCGGCTAAGAGTTTTTTTATCAACGTGTGGCTCCCGTAAGAGATTACTGAATACCTCGCTGTAGTAAGGTTATACTAGATTAGAGCACATATTTTATATAGTAGATATCAACAGGGTTGGTAGAGGACACCACTATACCGGCACCGTGCGATCTTACAAAATAGGTTTCTGGTTTATTTGAAATTTTCCTTAACTGCACAGATATATCTCTTTTATTTGTAATATTTTTCAGAAAAATCGATTTTATGGATTCTGGGGAAACTGTGAATCAAAGAAAATTGAAACCGGCAGAAGAGAGCATTTCCTACCTTGTAGTAACATTCACAAGTTAAGCCCTAAAAACCAATACTATAATCCCTATCGTCAAATATGTTTGTCACCCCTACATATTTGTTTAAAATGTACATTTTAATAAGTTTGAAAAAAAATATAGAAATTTGAATGAATTTGGTCAATAAGAATTATAACAGCAGAAAGATGTGATCCTTGAATGTTAGATACCAGATTTTTGATAAGAACGAGCAATAATAGGATTATTTTCAAAAATATACCTAAAGGCAAACAGTTTAATAGACAAGCAATTCATACCAGAATCAGTGCTACTTTTATTCAAAAATCGATATTCAGATATAATTGAAAAATCTGGTGTTAAACAATCATACGATTATTTCTTACTTTTTTTTTAATACAATTATATATAAAATGACAAATTTTCTTTAAACTGAAGTTTTATGTATTTGCCCTAAAGCGGCCTCTACACGGTCAATAACATTGACAATACCTTAGCGTATTGACGATAATATTGACCGTGTAAGGTGAAAATTGTATTGACGGTCGGTATTGATAAAAGAGTATTAATGAAATCCGGATTTTCTAATTTTCGTGTATCAATACTGTCGGATAATATTTCATCAATACTCAGTTAAGTAGTTTTATACAACTTTGAAACTAACCTCAACAACAGTGATACAATACCTTACAAAGGTAGTTTGGAATGATTTGTGTATTAAAATAAAACTTCAGTCATATATTTTTTAAAGATTACTGTAATTTTTTTAATCTTATTTTTCTGATTAACAAACATTTCATATAGTCAATTAAATAGTCCCTTTTCATTACAGTTCAGTTCAAAATACGATCCAGTGGAGGTTCTTGGGAAAGATTTGTGCATTAAAATAAAACTTCAATCATACATTTTTTAAAGGTGGTTGTAATTTTTCAAAGTCTTGTAGGACATATATAAAGGTTTCACAGGTTTCTATTACAGCTTTGCTGTTAGTTGTTGGGGACATTATGACTGAAAACTTCAAAATTTCTTCCTGTGGCCCAGTACCTCAGGGTTCTCAACACTTATACTTTCTCTCATATTTCTGTCTTTCAAAAATGGTTCAACCATCTGTAACAATTTGTTAAAGGTAGGTCCATTCGAAAGTAGTTCTTGATTTCTTCAACATCGCAGAGGCTGATTTCCTTCAAAAGTACTAAATGAGAATATTCATCTCTCATTTCAACCATTCTTTCATCCAGTGTTTGCGTTTCACTTGATGTGTAGTGCCAAACGCCAAAATAATGGCTACGCAAGCTTTTGTACGATTATTCATTTTTAGGAAGGGAAAAAACCAGCAAAAAACAGAGTAAAACCACGTAGATTCACTTTCCTGGTGGCAGAAGTAGTAAGTACTGAACAAAGTTATTAACAATAATATTGATCGTGAAAGTAATGAAGTATTGAGACCGGTTAGCACGAGTAATGATGGTTATATTGTCAATACCAATATTGACAATATTATTGACCGTGTGGGGGCCGCTTAACATAAATATAGAGCTGGTGAATATAAGCACCAACAAATTCCGCACAGCTACCCAATAATTAATAATAATCCAAAAAATTATTTCTCCAAGACTTGGGCTATTTATGTAAAAGGTTTTTATACTGTAGGTTTTTATATAATTTGAATTGATTACTTGTAGTTTTCATAGAATTTTTATCTGCCTAACTGTATTTTATAATTGAAAAACATCCTAATGATGTCTTAATATTAGACGAAACGTTGGCCAAGTAAATTTTGTTTTATTAAAACTGACAAAATTCCACAAGAATCAAAATCATCCATTAATAATTATTATAATTTAAGTAAAAATAGAAATAAAAATGCTTAAAATTTCCTTAAAGTAAAACTTGTTTCTACTTTTGGCTTCCCTAATTACCGAATGGCTGTGGCTGCAAAGCTTAGTTGCCTTTCGTACAGGTAAAATTCAATTAACATTACCTTACCCTTCAGAGATATTTTCCGTGGTAGCCTGCTTCATTTTGTGGCCATTGGGGGGATCGCCCATCTTCAGGATGAGTTTTTCAGACAGTGACAACACAGACTTGCACAGGGCAAATTTAGTTTTACACACTGAATTTGCTCTGTGCGAGTCTGTGTTGTCACACGTTGAAAAACGCATCCTGAAGATGGGCGAACGCCCGAAACCGGTCGATGACACAAAATGAAGCAGGCTACCACGGAAAATGTCTCTGATGCTTTCCAGCTCTGTGGAACCAACCACCACAACAATTACCTTACCCTTGCCTCTCTGTTTTTACGCATAATAAAAATAGATAATGTTAATTTATAATGACAAAAACAGATACTAGATCAATGCGATGTAATAAATTTATTAAAAATATATATTAAATGTTATGCAATTTTGTCTTTCCTTCAATCGCTCGTTTCATATCCATCTTTCAGTGGATTTGTTCTTGGATTGTGAAAAAAAGAATGCTGTCCATCTCCCCAGGGGTATCTCTGTGAACAAAATACTTTCAATCTTATGAGTTAGTTCTCTTTTGCCACGGATTGGTTCCTCTTAACAGCCAAAGCAAATGAGAATGAATGCGCAACCTTAGTTTGTAGCTTGAACAAGTTGACATTTATCACACCCAGAACCTCCTCGCTGAAAGTGGAAATGTCTAACCAGTTTGAAGAACCAACAAAAAAAGGAAACAATGGTAATTTGAATTATTTAGGTTCAAATTCACTCAAAGTCAAGACATAAAAGTAAAATATGAAATGCATTATTTGTATATTCTAACATAAAAATTCACAACTATATGAAAACAAATAATTTCTTGTCAAATAATCTTTTGGGTTTTTAAAAGACAATATCATGGATAAATTTGAAATTGATATAATGAAGAAACAAACTTGGCTGCATTTATTCAAATATTATTCTATCCTAAAATTTTAAATTTCTTGGTTTTTACCTGAATAAGAGGGACTTTAAAAAAAAAAACGAATTAAAACCATTACTGCCCTGTGCCTTCTAGATACAAATTTATCGCTTTTGCAACTCCAACTTTATTAAACATTATTTTTTCAATTTCATATAAAAAACTTCACTTTAATGTAGATCATATTTTACGTATTAAGTCATATAAAAGTGAACACACATTCAGCTAAAATAGAAAATGTGCGGCTATACACTCGCGGTCATAGGTACCTCTTGTAAATTCAAACACTTCACACCATTGAAATTCAAATTTCAATAATCTATTATAAATATACATACTTATTGATTTTATTTCTTAAACACTAAAAAGAGAAACATACCTTCGTAATGTGTCGAAGATACGAATAGGGCACAAAAGGTGGCCTCTCTTTTTCTTCTCTAGTGTAGTATGAGTATCCAGAGAATAAAAGCACAACTGGTAGACCCACCATTAAACCTAGTGTTTTATATACCAAATACGTCCCCTCTGTGAATGAAATTGTTGAAAAAAAATCTCATTGTTAGACGGTAAGAAAACTTATTTGGTAATTTTTTTATCTTTAATACAATTAATTTACATTTTACTAAGAGAGCATTCGCTGGAAAAAGCTTGATCCTCAAGTGGGGGGGAATTGAATGATCAACGAACCCCACGAGTTAAGCTTATTACCATTTGTTGTAACAGTCTGGAACAGAACTATCTTTTCTGTTGCTGATGTGAGAGATAGTATTCTGGACATCTCAGATTTTCAAATTTATGTTATTTACTTAAAACAAACATTTGAAAGGTCTTTTAAGATCGAAAACAATAATTTTTAAATCATCTTAAATTATATTCCAATATCAATTCATGTAACAAGGAAACTTGTGAATAAAAGTTTCATGTTGATGAAACTTAAATTCAAAGTGGTGACTTCCCAATGAACTAATTTTATTGCCACTTCATTATAGAATGTTGCCACAGAAATAGTAACTCACTGTGTACAGGATCAGCAAATGGGTTCCTTGGTGGGAGGCTAGCATTTGGATCTGGTCTTTCACATTTCTGCAATTTTCTTCCACCCAAACTGAAATTTCTTGGATGGATGAAGGAAACGTAGGGAATTTTTAAGAAACTTTTTATTTTGTTAATTCTGTTGAACATGATGTAATTTTATTCTTGCCTAACTTTTAAAATAAACAGGATAGAACGAAATTACATGACCGGAGCACTCTATTTAGACACATGATCTTTATGTTTTTGATCACATGTACGATAAAACAACTCTTGATCATTCCTTGCTTGTGACGTTCCTATGCGGCAACCAAAAATCCCATCTGCAGATATTCTCCTTTTTCATAAATCGCCTATATATTTTCATTTTTATTTAACAAAGATTTTAATATTGCAAATATCTTAAACAAAATATGTCTTCACTAGATTGTTAAATTTTCACTTTTTAAAATATCTGAAATATATTTTTCTTGTTCCACCATGGCAACACTTTTGATTATCTAAAATTTATAACAGTATTGTAATTTTTTCTTACCGTAGGAAGAGGTAATGCGAGGTAATGAGATTTTCGAAATAAAGTCGAGAAATACATGTTTTGTAGTCTCCTGAGTAAGATTTATTCTATTTAAAAAGTCTTGGGGACACCTAGTTAATGATGTTGATTAACCCGAAGTATCACTTTAGTGGCCCTCACCTCGGATGTGAAGCGAACTAGTCACTTTTTCAGGGATCTTAGCAAATAACTGTGGAACCCACGTAACAACTTGTACAATACTTACACCTGGCAACGCAAACAAGCAAACAATGCACCAAAGGCTTTCCAAGTAGCTGATGTATCCAACTACTTTATATAGCGTATGAACAGGCCAACTCTAGCTCACCACCAATACAGTGTATTTTACAGATGACAACTACATCAACATCCCAGAGAACCACAAATGATCTATTAGATCGCAGTGCTTGGCTTTTCATCTTTTAGAGTTAATAACCCATCCAACAGTTTACCAATTGTAAAAAAATTTATACACTGCTTTCTAATTAGAGAAAAAGTAAAATCAAACATAGTAATAATCATTTTCATTATTAAATCTTAAATTAATTGTCAAGGTAGTTAAAGAAACATTTAGGAGAATTTTTAGAGCAATAAATATTACTGTTTTGATATTATATATGTATATATATATATATATAGCAATCAACTGAGAACGTTACTATTTAAATAAGGAATAAATTTAATTTTAATTCACAGACATTCAGGTTTATTGTTTTTATAAAAAATTATTCGAGGGATTTTCTTTGGTCGTTCTTCTTTAGTGGGCATTCTTTTTTTAAAAACTGCTGTAGGGATTAATGAGGCTGGAACTGGTGCAATTTTTCGTTCACTCTGATAATCAATATAGGGGACCTGGATTAATAATAAAAATCAACTTAAAGTGTTAGAATCTATCAAAACAAAAAATGCTGAAAGAAATCAACTGAATTTAAAATTCTGAATCACTTTTCTTATTACCTTATTCTGAAAACTTGTTCCTGGTTCATCCACATCGGTTAGTAATATAGATTTTGGTCGTTTTTTATTAGTGTTGTTAAATCTGAAACAAATGGGAAATATATATAACATAATATTTTGTTCTGCACGTTATATTACAATAAATTTAAAAAAAAAAAAACCTAGTAGGAATTATAGTTTTCGTCTTGAGTTTTCTGCCAGTACGAATAGCAATTTCATTTCTTCTTGTAATCAACTTTATGCGAGTCTCTTCAATTGTTTCTCTTTCTGGAGCATAGCAAACATGAAGAAATCCACCATAGAAACTACGATTATCCAAATATTTCTTTGCATATCTAAAAGATAATAAATATACATCTAAGTTTGATTAAATCGATTATCTAAGATTATATGTTAATATTTCTATGGTTTTTGTCAAAATAATGACATTGCTCACCTCAATATTTTCAATTCAAAAGACCAATAAGGTCGCTGTGTCGGAAGTATACGAAAAAAAAAACGATGCAAAAATTATTATTGCATTGGATATAAATAAATTAGGCAATAAATTTTTACAGCAAATGTAAGTGAAAACAACAATTTTTATTAAAAGCTGTTAACAGAAAGTGAGATTATTTTTTTAGAAAAGGCATTAATCACTAATTATTCTAGAGGTAACATGTAAAATCTTGTCTTCAGGCACCCGACAATGTCGTGATAAAAAAAAAAAACCTGTTGAGAATCATTTCTTTAAGATCATGACGATAAAAGTTTGCAGTTTGTAAATACACAAAAGAAATAAGAAATTATGAGATATCCTCTCGGTATAATCTCGGCAAAGGGCTTAGACATTTTATGCCTGAATTCTGACAATTCTTTGAAATCTTTTACGTTTACGCGGCCATTTTCATAAAAATTACTTGAGTTTCAGGGGTGAGACCGCTTCGGCGATGGTTTGCTATAAACCGACGTTTCGCCCATATTGCAATGAGCCTCTTTAGGATCTTTACAACTTGAAACCATGCTTTCAATGGATTGCTTCATTTGCTTTCACCCTAAAGAGGCTCATTGCAATATGGGCGGATTATAGCAATATACAGTTTATACTAACGCGGTCTCAACCCGAAAACTCAAGTGTTTTTCAGTTCTATTGAAAACACAAAACAGATCCGTAACTTAGGAAGTTTCCTTAACGCTGACTAAATGTGCACTTGAAGCAGCAAAGTTGTAATATAAGAAAATGGAGGTATTATTTTTATAACGGTATTTCAATTTAATAATTTAGTACAACTAACAATACATAACAGTGGAAAAAAATGAAAAAATACCCTACCTTGCACTAGGTACCTTTAAATAATTTACATGAAAAACTTCAGTAAATTCTTCTAACTCAATTCCTTTTGCTAATTTTTCAAAGGCTGCTAACTTTCCATATCGTTCACAAAGTAACTGAAGTTCAGTGCTGAGATTAATTGCAGGAACATTAAATATAAGAAGATGAGAAGATTCTTTGCTAACAGTATATACCTGTGAATACTCACTTTGTAAAGGAAAATGTACAACCAAAATTCACAAAAAATTACCAATATAATTCATGAAGTTAAAAAAAATACTATAAAATTGTTATTTATTAACAAAAGTCATTTATACATATTAGCATTTCTGTTTTGAGTAGGATACAGTTTTGATGATACCTTCACAGCAGTTAGTTTCTTCCCTTGTCTATATGCTGCCCTGGTACTACAAAATTCTTCAGGTATGTGATGAGGGAGAATAGAATCATTGATATTTTTATCCATTTTGGTAAATTAAGATATTAAACGGCTAAAATATCATTTCCTAAGTGAACAGAAAAGAAAATTAAATATGATCTAAGTGTTAAGTCTTCTTCCTTTACTGTGTAATAAAAACCGCTTAAAGCTGTCTTTTACACTTCTAGGAACTTAATTATCTTATCTAACCTTCAAATGTAAACACCTTGTTTTCATTCAAACCCGCCAGACACTTTTCCACAAATTTAGTAATATTAAAAAAATAAATTAAATTCTTTATACAACCATAACTTAATGTATAGTCTTTTAAAAAAAAAATGTCAATAGTTGAAGATATATCTTTCACTAATCTATAAAAATGTTGTAATCATGTCTTGTTTTAATTATTTAACGTACTGGTATTCCAAATGCCCTATTTTTTAATTTTATTCCGTACGTTATAATCACAGGTCGTTGTTGGCAGGTTAGTTTAGGAAGTAAACATTAAGTGAGAGAAGGTAAATTAGCGACAGAGCTGCTCCAATGGTAGATTGCCGAACTGCAAAGTTGAATAGAATTAAAAGTAAATACAAACTACGAGTACAGGGACCGGGCAGTGCCCAGTCGATTCTCGATAGTTCTCGGGTTATTAATATATTCGAATTAACATGGATGTTCATACTTCACATGGTTTCAGGATTCTTGTTGAACTAAATAGTACAAAGGAAGAGCTAATGAAATGTTTTATTTATGTAAATTCTAAAAAAATGAAGCTTATAAAAGACGTTGAAGAGCATATCAAATCAATTCTTGATTTAAAAGTTGTGACATTATATGTGAACGGTGCATGGTTACCAAGTAATGAAACTATTAAAATTATTAAAGAGGAAGATATAGTCAAGTAAGTCTTTTTACTTTCATTCTCTTCTATAATTACCGATTACTCTAGAAGAAAATTTATTAATATTATAGATAATTCTGTACCTCAATGTTATAAGGGCCAATGTCCCAAATTTGGTGAAATGAGATAAATACAGCAATGGACATATTAGATCATGAATTTTTAATTCAATAAGGGTTTAACTCCAAAAATAAACGTAAAACCTTTAAAATAGAAAATATATTCAGCCCAATGTCCAGTATATCTTAAGAAAAAAAGGCCGAAGTTTACATTGGCCCAAGTCGTATCAGCGCTAAAATAATTTAGGGCCAATCTCCTGGTGAATATGGACATTGGCCCTCTTTTATTTAAACTAGTTAGTAGATTTCAACTACCCAGTTTGAAGGTTTGTTTACTGAAAATTGCATTCATCTAGTTGCAGTTTTATTTTGTTAAATATCATTAAATACAACTGGTGTATCTTTTGTTTATCCGTTTCTAAGTGCACTATGTTTTCCAATCGTGCAAGTAAAATATGCATTTATGCAATTTAAATGCAAATAACATTCGACAAAGGTAAGTTGATAAAGTAATCCTAATCATTCTTTTGATAATGATCTAACAATAATAATTCAATTTCATATTTTACAATAATGCAAATAATTTAGTACTGAAGAATTAGTTCGTAAAGTGTCATAAGGTTCTATTAAGTGGTAATAATCTTTTCAGAGACTAATTTAACATGCGACAATCTATCAGAAGATGGTTTTCAAATACTGATTAAATCAGATTTGGAAGAAATTGTTCAATTCGTATCGGCAAGAAGTTTAAATAATTCAGAAATAACAGAAGAAGCTTAGGAGCATTTGGAATACTTATGTCCAAATTAGTGATCTGGCACAAGAAGAAACATCTTTAATTGATCTTAATCAATTGAGGTTTTATCAATTCCTAATGATATTCTATTGGACGTTGTAGCAGATAACCATCAATCTGCTGTCATGAATAACCACCAATAACAACACAGAAACAAGATTTAATGATAAAACTCATAGTGGTGATGATTCCAATTATATAGCCGACACTGAAGACTTACAGTTAGCGAAGATGAAAAGATTGTTGAAAAGTGCTCCTTGATACACACAGATAGATCCAAAATACACAGAACGACCTAGAGAATTCTGATCAAACTGGAAGAACGCGAAAACGAACAAGAAATGAAAATGATTGGTCTAGAAATCAAATTTCGATGTTTCAGTTTCGCCATTTCATGCAAAACCTTTACCACTCGACGAAAATAAGTATCGTGATTTAATGTCATTGCTGAAATTTATCAGCAGGAATTTCTTCACTCAAAAGTCAGAGAGCTTGAATGAAGATTTCTCACCAGTTACTCCACAGTACAAGATAATTACAGACATTTAAAGCATGTTACCAGTTTTCAACAAATATTACAATCATTACTCTCTAATATTCATACAATTATGATAATAATAATTAAAAATTAATGAATAATTTGAATGATGTTTTCTTTTATACGTTCAGTTGTTTTTATTTTATTGAGTTTTTAATGCATTTATTTTTATTTGAATATATTGTTTTATAACTAAATTTAATATTTTGTGATATATTATAAATATAGTGTATTATTTCCAAAAATTTACTGATGTTCTATTGTACCCTGGGGCCGATATCCTTGAATGCGTTCTTCACTTAGGGGCCAATGTCCAAAAAAAAAAATTTAAAAACATTAAATAGTTAGAAACGTATCGCCAATTGAAACTAAGTGTATTAAAAGGTCATAAAAATAAATTGCACCATGATTGTAATGTAAAACTAGCGATTTATTGAAATCATAAGTTCACTGCAAACTTTGGCAACAGCGTTTTCATTTCTAATGGAATGGACATTGGTCCTTATAACATTGAGGTACAGAATTATTCCTGTCATAATTTGAAGTTTTCGTTTTTCAGAGTCAAGTCGATCGACTGTTCTGAAATTTTTCATAGTACTTCGGAAACAGTTGATCATAATGAAGTGAGAGAAGTTAAAAGAAAAAAAAGGAAGAAAGACAAAGATGATGATTTATCGAATTTATCATTATCTCTTCTCCAAAAAGAATTAGAAGTAAAAAGAAATGAATTATTACAAAAACATGATAAAAACCCTAGAGAACTAGATTTACCCAATGATTTTGAAACCTATGACGACCGAAATACATTTCTTTCGCCTTCCAAAAAAAAGAAAAGATGTAGAAAACATAAGAAAAAATCCATTACAAAAAATACTACGCCATTGGTGACATTAAAACCTTCAACTAAGAAAACAAAATTATCTTATTCTGGTGTGCATACAAGGTTTTCTGATGGTATGGAGGAAGACAAGCTAGAGGAGCCTTTGGAGGAAGGTGTATAATTAATATTCATAAATTTTAATTGGAGCCTGTTATATAAATATGTCTTCTTTTTTGGTGCAACTTTGCTGCAGCAAAGTAGGTCTCCATAAAAGTGATACAATTTATTTTTCTCTGCCTACTAGTAAATAGCCTGTTCCTCCTGAATATGTTGTCATTCTTGCTATCTTCCATTCTTCTCCATCTTCTTATAATATTCTTCCTGAGGTCGTCCTCAACATGATGCACTTAGCCTTGGGCTTCCTCTTAAACTTGTTCCCTCTGGCCTGTTTGCCATCATCATCCTTTTAGGCAGTTTGTGATATCTACCTTCCTTTGATTAATCTTCAGTTTTAAATTTTTAACATGGTCCACTAAGCTACTTCGTTGAATATCTCATTATTGCGGGTTCTACAGCTTCCATTTTCACTGTACGTGCTAAAAACCTTCCTCGAAACAATTAGGATCATTACACTTCAACTGAAGCTGGTCTAATGATGCCTTTTCCTATCATCATTGCGTGAATATTTTCGCTGGTCGAGAGTGTGATCTAATGCATACAACTTTATCTAGCTCAAAGAGAAATTTGCTGCTGTCCGCAATTCTTGCTTTAATTCGGCTTCCACCTCATTCTCCTCTGTCACTGTCCTATTGATGACGGTATCCATTATTTCGTACTATTTTTTCTTATTTCCCTGAGTTCTTGAAGTCTATCTATCAATTATCGTGGATTTATGTTCAAATCAGTATTCGCCGCAGTATAGGCGAGCAAGTGAGTGAATTTAGAATCACGTCAACCCTTGTCGATATGTTGAGTTATCCATTAAAAATTGTTCCACAAGTGTTTGTCCTAAAAGCGCCTTCCATTTTAAGAGTTAGGTTAAATATGATGAATGACAGTGGACCTCCTAAAGGTTTCCTAAAGATGGAATCTGAACTTTTTAGGAACCCTTAATGAATTCAAGCCCTTTAAAACTGTTTTTCATCTCACTGCGATATCCTGCTTAAAATTAATAAAGAGGCATCCACTACGATCATAAATCTTTTTTAACTGTTATCTTAAAAGAAAATGAGCTATCTGAAGCAACCTAAGTAATCACCAATTTTTAATTATTATCAAACTCCATACCTGTTTAATGGCAGTCAAGGTTTTATTGACTTAAATTGCTTATATAAAATTTCAAATTATTTATCTGTTACAAAGGTTTATCACCTTTTGGTGAACAAATATGTTCATTACTTTCTACTTGTTTAGATAATAAACCTGGGGCTATTGAGGCTTCAACAGATGTTAGAAACCTGGAGAATATAGACAATGAAAAAATAGACGAATGTTTGACAAAGGAAACAGTCGAACCATTGGAACAATATTTAAACGCACATATTTCTAATAAAAGTGAAAATTCCCATAACATGGATATTTCCGAACAAGCTGCTACTGACCAGTTAAACAAAAATAACGAAACAGAAGCTCAGATGTCTTTAAATGCTGAAAATGGTGGGTTCAACTTTTGAGAATGAATCTGTTTTCTTTTAATTGCATTGCTGAACAAAATTAAAGGATCACTTCTAAATTGCTGCAAATTTTATTAATTATTTGGCTACCTAATGTTTCTACAATAATCTTTCACATTTATTTGGGTTCATTCAATGTTTTTGTTGAGAGTAATTTTTTCATATCTCTTTGTCATTATACAGTACAGTAGTTTCTTGTGTTCTTGGTTTGGTGTAAAAGAAAAAGTTATGTTTATCTTCTTATTCACCCCCCCCCCCAAGTATACAAGGCTCTGAGAAGGTAATTGAAAGAATAAGAAGCAGCTATGATAGCAAAAATCTTGGAAACAAGGGTTTAACCAGAAACAAATTATGATTCGGCTTCAACGAAGGCAATCAATTGTCTGCAGAAGTTGAACAGGTATCAAGAGACAGGGGTACTCTCGTAGAATGGGTTCCAGGGTTACTTAAGCGAGAGATGACGGATTTTTACAATTGCAGGCCCTCCGTAATCCTCCGTCGTCTATGAGGCTAGCTTAGACACTCTCTTACAAACCAGGAACGTCAGAATTTTTGAACGCACGATTAGAAGAAACCTTAATGTAAACGGTCTCACATCTCATTCTTCAGCAATTAGACAACTACTCAATAGAGAAAACCGTGTTCAAAGACTAACGTTTGCCAGTGAACACCAAAACAAGGTAACTGATGAAACTGTTCACTGATGAGTCCAGGTTCAACTTAAGTCTCCAGATGGTGAACGAATTTGGAAGAGGCAGGAGAAAGATTTGATCCCTGTAATATCTTTAGTTTTGGAGGCTCTCTATAATGGTGTGGAAAGGAATTCATTTACACGCCAGTTTATAGTTGGTTTTTATTGATGGCACCATATTGACTACAGACCTACATTAAAGACATCCTGGAACCGTATTTACTTCTTTTATTGGCGATGAATTTCTATTAGTGCATGACAATGCTAGACCGCATGATGCAAGTATTATTCAGCACCCTAATGGATATTAGTACAGCAGGGGTAGGAATGGGAGAGGATTGAGTAGGAGAAATTCGAAAATGGTAGCTGTGATTAGAGCAAGAGGAGGAAACATAAAGTATTGATTTTTTTTTAATTATTAAAGAAATTTTTGTTTTGTTCATTTTGACTTTCCATCATATTTTAAATTTAATTTATTAATTGAAATGAATCAACCATTTTTTCCACGAAATAAAGCATTATAATTAATTTTGCAACAATTGGTCCTTTAATTTTGTCAATACAATTTTGGCAATTTATGGAATAAAATATTTGGAAAAGAACATGTTTCCTCGTATAACATTTCGAAATAGAGTGCCTAATAAAAGTAATTATGTATGATTCATTGTTTTAGGTCATTTAATTTGTTTGTAAGGTAATTTTTCTGATAAGTATCCTTGAGATTGTGCTGTGTATTTTAATATATCTCCACTTTGTTTAAGGTCCTCCAGGAAAATTATGTGAAGTAACAACAGCTGAAGAAGGTAAGCCAGAGTCAGTACAATTGGAAGATGACTGGAAAACAAAATTGTTAAGTTTAATTAACAAAGACCTAGAATCTAAAGTGTTTCATAGGAAATTTCCCACGCAGGATGTAATACAATCTTGCTAGAATGAAATTCCTATCCTGAGCTTTTATATTTTAATCTCCATACATTTGTATATTTATATTTTTTATTTTTTCCAGAGAGCTAAGTCACTTAAAAGTTGATTGATTCATTGTCAAAATACTACGTTTATTAATATTGATTGATACTTAACTTGCTTTTATAAAATGCAATTCTCAAAATTAGTTAAGTTTCTTAAGGCAAGATCATTTTATTTTTTTTTAATTTCTCTGTGAATCATTTTGAAAGGAAAGAAAAAAAGTGGATTATATAGTCCATAATATTTTATTATAAGTATATATATAAAGAAATATTTTCGAACACTTGCCAGAAGCACTAACAAATACTTGTTAAAAGTTTCGTGCTTTGTTCTAAACTTATATTTAAGCAAAAAATCGTTGAATATGTGGATGGGTTCGCAATGCTGGGTAACATCTGGGATTTTATCTGTCGCAGAATGCATCTTTTTCATTTTTCTGACCTTCTGACCGAATTCGGATTTTCGTCCATCGGCAGCGTAAGGTTATCAAGTTCGAGTTGCAAGCCTAATTTTTCTTTTACGCACTACAATTATTGTATTCAACAATTAAATCAGCAAGTGCGTAACAGAAAAATTAGTTTGAGTCAACTCTCTACACGAACGATATCTTACACTGACGATGAACAAAAATCCGTACCAGTCAGGAAAAAGAAAAGTATCGATAAAATCCCAGATGCAGAAAAAATGTGATCAAACAACAAATTATTCAGTCTTCTAATTTGTTCTAAAGCAAAGTTACATATTTCTAAGTTAATCATGTTAATGGCTGTTCAAATTTTTCAAGTTGTGATAGGATATTCCAAAAGGATATTTGGCTGTGCTGAAATTTATGGAAATGCCACTTTTTTTTTATTACTTGAATTTTTTATTCCTTTTTTATTGTATTGACTTTATATTTTTGTTCCAATGCTTCAAAAAGCCTCAGTTTTGTTAGTCTCACTTTTGTAATATTTGCAAAGATGGAGTGGTTTGCAAATCTTGAACCCAACTGTCTAACACTGTCTTGAACTGAGAACATGTCTAACACTTGTTTGGGATCATTTGTTTTTGTTTTACATAATTAAATGGAAAACAAAACATAAGGCTGTATTTGCTTAAATTATTTTAAACAGAAATTTGTAGAGAGTTGTTACTTAGGTTTAATACATTTTTTAATGTTTACCTACACAAGTATATATATATGGACTAAGCTTAATGAAAAGTAGGAATAAATGTCTTCTTTGTTTAACAATCTAAGATTTCTTCCCTCGAATTAGGCCCGAGAATGTTGGGTAGGTGAAGATCGTTTCAAAAAAGAGCTTGTGAAAACTTGTTATAAAACTAGTTTATTTACTATTTATTAGGGATTTGTTATTTAGACCCCCCCCCCCATGCACTAGATACGTGATTATAGTGGTATTTGTTTCTTGCCACTGCTCTCACTTTTTGAGTTATCTCTCGGTGCTGGGTTCCCAGCATCAGCGTAAAAGTTTCCTTTATGCAGTAGTCAGTGTGTGACGAACTAGACAGGTAAGAGTAGAAAATTATGCTCACATCGGTGCAGATTACGGTGATGATCGGGCCATTTCGAACGTAAAATTGTGTTAAGCATTGTAGATCAAATTTTTTTTTAAATTTTTGAATTACTTCTAAAATTACATCCTCCCATTGCCCAAACATGGGAACAGTTAGAAGAAAACAGTTATTTAAAATAGTTTTGTTTCCCAATGTAACAAACAGTCTTATGCATATTAAAGTAAATGACAATCCTCAAAAAAATGATTATGTATAATAGAAGGTCTCTTGAACAAAAAAAAGGGTCGAGCCCAGTAAGCATTGAGTATATAATAAAAAATAAGATGTTAAAAGTATGTTTTAGCCTTTTAATTTAATATTTTTACATTTTATACAAATTTGTTCTTATCATTTATTTTTTCCTTAATATATTTAGTTTAAACTAAATTTTAATAAAGAAAATAAGGAAAATTATTATTTTTATATAAAAACTTCTTCCATAATGGATTTGTTTTCAAATAAAAGCCATCTCATTTTTAAAGGTCATCCAGATTTATTTCATTTTGGCCTTACAACCATGAACTTCCAACTAGCAGCCGTTACTAATAACACCATTAATAAAGTTAGGAAATTGTTGATCCTTTCGGATTTGTTAAATTTCACCTTTAATTAAAAAAAAAAACTAATTGTAATTGTAAATAGTTGAAGAGTCTTCATATGATAATTATTTATTTTGAATAATGATGCTACAAAGGATTAGCGTTTATTTAGAGTATTTTATAACATTAATAATAATTCTGTTCTTTGCACTTCATTTCCAAAGAATTTAAACTTTTTAATTTAGCATAAGTTGTAGACCTTTTTCATTACAATAACAGTATAAAATGAACAATAAAAATAGATTAACAGATTTCTATATAACTTCGTGCTTGGATTTGGATATTATCAAAATCAAGAACGAAACAGCAGCTTTCATTCAAAACTTCCTTTTTTTCTAAGAATGTCAAAATAAAAAATCTGGTGTGATGAAAAACACTCACACACTTTCACTTACTCCAATTAATACAATTAAATGAGGAAATTGCCCTTAAAATTGCAACGTTACAATGTTTAATTGGGCTGGCCATAAAAATGATAGTAGGAATTTCACTTGTAGACTTGAGTGGCCTTATCTGGAGCGCTCTATGTCAAAATCAATATAGCTTTTGCAAATTTGAACCTAAACTAATTGAGACGTTGTGGTGGTTGGTTTCGCAGAGCTGGAAAGCATCAGAGACATTTTCCGTGATAGCCTGCTTCATTTTGTGGTCATCGACCGGTTTCGGGCGTTCGCCCATCTTAAGGACGGTTTGTCAGACAGTGTGATAAGAGAGACTTTGCACTCATCGTGAGTATGTAAACTGAATTTGCTTCCGCAAGATCTGTGTTATCACCCAGTCTGACAAACGCATCCTGAAGATGGGCGAACGCCCGAAACCGGTCGACGACCACAAAAGGCTATCATACAGCAGGCTATCACGGAAAATGCCTCTGATAATTGACAGACTCCCAATATCTCTCCAAAATCATTTTGACAGACCCCCAATATCTCTCCAAAATCATTTTTTCAGTAAACTGTTTGAAATAAAAGTGATAACAATGCAAAAGCATTTCAAGTTTAAAGAAATTCGTTATAATGTTTTCGATAAAATTGCAAAACCCTATGCTATATAGTAGCACTTCCGGTTAACCGATTTTCTTCAAATTTGAATTCTATCAATGCTTCTAATTTGTATTAATATAATGCAGATGATTAGATTGCAATAGCTGTGCGTCATTCCACCGCGATTGGGGTCTATATTGTGGATCCTCGATGGTTATAGCACGTCCATCGAGGCTTCGCGCTTCTAAGGAGGCCTACCAAAGCTGAAAGCGGCTCCGTCATGAAATTCGTGGCTCGGGATTGCTTACTCCCAGCTGAAGAAACCTCATCCTCAGAAACCTTGTCTTCATCAGACCGGTATTGTGAATCGGGGTTTCTTCCTCGGCCTTACAGAATCGGCGTAACGCGTTGTCTGCAAGTAGTGAGTGATGCATGTGTCTATTCAGCTATTAAATGCCCTGTTAGTAGTTACTGTTTATTATGAATGCCTAATAATACAACTGTTATCTTTACGTCCTTCTGGCCGTGGTTCAGTCCCTGGTAAGTTTGGGAAAGTGTTTCTTAATAAAGTATTTTGCCTGCCTCTGTCCTGGTGTTCTCTCCCACTATTGCAGACGCTGTTCTTCTATCCAATCTTTGATAGACGTTTTGGTCAGGCTCCTGGACGAACCGCAGAAGGGTTTTGGACCTATAATAATATTATGAAGGTAAAACCATATATTATACTGAGGAGTACTTTAGAGAGAATCATAATGCTACTGTTCCCAGAACTCCCAAACATTAATTTTCCCGGAAAAATGTTTCATATTAAGTGACAGGTATTTATGCCGTTTTCGAGGATCCACGAAAACTGAAAACAAAACAAAAAACAGTGAAGTCACACTTCCAGTTGATGGATTTTGCCCGAAATCTTCTTGTCTGATGCGGAGGTAGTGCCTAAACGAAAAGTTTGAGCTGCCTGATACTTTTCAGTCGCTAAACATTTTGTTATCGTAGTCAGGAGAACCCAAAAAATATATTTCCGGTGAAAACTCAATTTCATAAATCTGACACTATTGCAATACTTCCGTTTACAACGAGTAAGAGAAAGTAAAAACGGCGCTTATTACTTCACTAACTAGGAAGATCCAGCGCTGGCTGGTTTCTTCTATCACGTTGTCCTAGTTGTGGCGCTGATCCCAGTTAAGAGTCACAATTCGTATAATATCTTGTACATACATATTTGCCAATCTATATATTATACAGGTGCATATAATATATATATTAATAATATAACATATAATATTATTATATAACATTACTTCACAGATGTGGACTCTATATATCAAAAGCTGTCTAATTTTAAGTTTTTATGGAGGTGTATAAAGTATGTAGCAGGGGACAGTAGCAGGATAGCTATGTATTCAGTTTAATGGCTGCCCTAGAAAGTATTTAGACTAGATAGAATTTTCACATACGCAAAAACCTGGTTGCCGTTACCAAAGCTGATAGTTATAAAGGAGATGGTTGAAAAGTGGATTACAGACTAGAGATGCACAAACTATGCTGATTTTCCTATATAACATACTGGCATAAAAAAAATGTTAATGCCGAAAGCAAAGAAATAAAAAGATACTTGAGGGACAAACGCTGAACTGTCCTATTTGATCCAAAGAACCGACACACACAATCTGCCTAGAGCCGTGTCTTTAGCCGTGGCTCATCGCTGGTCCCAACTTCCACCAGCAACACCTCCACACAACTGGCATGATTTCCAGATGCCCTCAGAATGGCTGATGAAAGCCAATCCACTATGGCTGAGTGTTATATGGCTAAGCCCTATAATATTGATGAATTGATGATTGATGAAAATTGACTGAAGATATCAATCTTCTAGTGATATAGGAAAAAAAAAGTATAAAGTACAAAAATGAGTGACAAATTTCATAGGTCTCAGAAGGCACAAATTTAAGGCTCTAAAGTAGATTTTCGATTTCATTCTATACGGAAATATATTGTCGAAAATATGGAATAGCATTAGTGATGGTCTTAAAGATCTACAAAACTAGTGCTCATTTGTTAGAAGACAATGCTATTCATACAGGTATAATCAATTTCATACTAATATGTGAAAATTAATTTTACAAAAAATAATTCATAAGGGAATAAAACAAAACAAGTTATAGAAATTTCATAAAGAAATAATTGAATATAAGGTACTTGTTTTAAAATTTAGATTATAAATATTGGAAAATAAGTGCAAAGCTTTACAAAATTATGTTACAATACTTCTAACAATTGTGTAATATTGTTAGAATGCATTTTTAGGCTTACAAAAACATACTGTGTCAAAAAGAGATGAAGTAGCTTGTTGTTAATTTATGTTTTCATGAAAGAAAACGTAAAAAGAAACTATGATTTCTGGCTGTTTTACCGCTATTAGTTCAATTAGAAGAAAAGCATTTTGTGATATTATGCTAAATCATTTTTAACACAAGCTATACTTACTTTTATACCGTCGTAAACACGAATTACTTTCGAGAAATAAGATGAAGCTGTCGTATTTGATGAACTATTTGTATGTTTCATTGATCTCATTGGTTGGACCCAACGCTTCAACATTGGTGTATTAATAAAATCATTAGTGAAACGGGCCAACAGTAAAAATCGTGATATTGACTGTGAAGATGGTTGTAAAATTTCAGCCACTTCCGAAGCACTGCATGTTAAATAGTTAAGCTGCAGTTTTTCTCTAAAATCATTGCTGAAAAAGTAAATATTTAAGATATTTTTGTTATGAATAAATGAACTTCGCAAGGAGTGGTCGATTAGCCTCCTGAGGAAGATCTTAGCATTCCTGAGGATATTAGCTTAACAACATGAACTGATAGTTCATTATCACAACTCAGGACACTATACACTACATCTATGCTATACTTTTTACAACCAGGGCGGACTTAGACAATTTAGGAAGATCATTTTTTTTTTTGTGTAAATAATCGTTCAGCCAGCAAATCTAACGGTAGTTCCTCTCTTCAGAAGGAAGATTATATTTGGAAATTAGTGAACATATTTCATTGATCTAGGAAATACTTTCATTCCTGAATTTGATTTTTTGCTAAAATTTTGCGGTGAAATTTCTTCCCAAGCTTCCTGATTATCCCCTTTCACATTTGCCACTGCATACAAACATAACAACGCAAAGGTGCCATAATAAAATTTCGAGTTTTTGGTGGAATTGGCTTTGGTACCACCTCCTTTTCTCTAACTATCTGCATCAACAACTAGTATCAAATTATGTTAACAAAAAAAAAAAAATGGCTTGTAGCCATTTCTCTAAACATTTGTATCCATATCTATGATCAAATAGTCGTTGAAATAAATAAAACTGGGAATGCTATAAAGACATTTTATAATACCTGCAAGTATCTGACTTGATTACTTGCTGAAGTTCCGGCCTCATGGTACCTTCATTCAACCATTTTGGCAACAGTTCTTTAGCATCATTTGGATTTATCTTCTTTTCAACAAATACTTTACATACTTTTATCTTGCTTAATTTATTTGATTTGGCTTTGGTAGCTGATAACTCTTTATTTTCCTGCGTTAATATAATTGTGATTAATATGATAACGCTTTTATCTTCCATTTTGGATCGGGTTTATTATTCCAATTTAGGATAATTAATTATTACAAAGCGATCCAGTCTTTTTTCAATCTAAAAACTGAATTATTATTACTATTATTTTATAAATATTATTCTCCATATTGTTAACAAACATAATATTTTAGTACTGTAACTCCAGGCGATGACTATTTTAGGGGTCGAAACTTGAGCAAATAAACAAATGAGAAAATACTGGATCGCTTTGTTGTATCGCGTTATCCAATATCCAAAATTGAAATTGTGATTAATGTTGCGCTACCATAAATGGTGAGGAAAAGATATTTTTTGATTTTGTTGGAAGCAATAGAAAAAACAAATTGGTGTCAAAAATCTCATATCAAAATATGTTCGTCACCAATAATATATCTTTATTTATTGGTACACTGGTTCATTGATCATATATTTTTCTTCTTAAATAGCTCTGTGAAATTTTAGAAATTTGAAACGAATTCAAATTAATAAGTGAAAGTAAAAAAATTCGATTCATTTTCAATTATATAAGTTTAAAGTAATAAAATACTACAAATCAAAGTGGTGTGCGACAGAAATTTTATAAATCTATACTATCTATACGAAATTAATGAACTAGACTCTGCCGATGGAACGAAATCGAAACCAGAAATAATGAAAAGAAGATGCTGACAGATAAAATCGCACGATAATAAAATGCATTAAAAGTGAGAATCTTCTAATTATTTTTTCGCTACATCATTATCTTTGGTTAATAACATCAATTAGCTAATTATTTTTTTTTTAATATTTGTAGATTTATATATTATCAAAATTATCAGTATTAAATTTAGGTTGATTTAAAAAAATAATACTAAGGAACTTACAAACAATTTTAACAAAGGCGGCATTGCTGTATTTCTTGATAAGAACATTGCCGGACCGCCTGACGTCATAATTCCATTTGTTACAAATCCAGGTATTATCTGAAAATATTAAAAAAATCTAGTGTTTTACGGTTTCTTTTTATTACAACTATTATAATTTAAATTGGCAAGTTTTCTTAAAACTTGGAATTTTTACTAAACGTTTATTCTTAAATGTTTCACATATAAATCAGAGATCCAAGAGGATATTTTATACTCATTAATTTTTTGAATATGTAAGCCTACAGCCAACGTTTCTTCAATCCTAAAAAAACAGTCAATTTAGAGGTAGTCCTAAAGATATAGACCCTCTGAAATCTCTCTTAAATAATTTTGGGGGAAAACTGTTGCGTTCATTTATAAATGTGCAGTCAGCATTGCAAATTTAACAAAAAAATATGGAGTTTTATTAGAGAAAATATCAGGAAATCATGTAGTATAGTCGGAGTTCTAATCCAGAAAAACATGAAAATGCAGTGCAGTAACAAGAGAAAGTATACAGGATTTTAGGCCAAAGAAAAGTGGAACTAGAAGGGACTATCCCATTGGGCGATGTAGTTTAAACTACGTCTTCAAGAATCTTGGCGTTGCGGCGAGATTCCAGGTACACTAACAACCCGAACAATAAATATGTAAACCATCTATTATGATCTAATCCTAAAAATGCTACTTACACAATGTTTGGGCAAAGTTAATACACGTTCTTCTTGCAAAGATTTTTTCCTCTCTAGAACAAAGATAATTTAGTATTTTTAAATAAAAAAATAATTTAATAATTACTACATTCTGTAGAAAGTTAACGCTACATAAACTAACCATCCGGGTAATATCGTTTACTTAGTAACATTTTATACTCAGTAATAAAAAAGAAAAAATAATAAAAATATTCACAATATATAATTTTCACTAAATTATATAAAACTTTAAAGTCAATAAAAGACAAAAAAAGGAAAATTACTTATTTACATATGATTTAATGTTTTTATGTTACTAGAGCAATGAGTAACATAAGTAAAAGAGATAAACAAATAAATAAAATAAAAATAATGATGTCAATTTCTGTATTATTTCCACAACTTACAACTAAATGTTTACCTGAATTTTGTGGTATATTCTCCTTAAATGGCAGCTTCATTTATGCCTCACCCTAACTCCTAACTTCGCATCATCCACAGAACATTCTTTCAATCAGTTACTCTTGCAGGGAACATGTTTCAAATAAAAATGATAGATTTAAATAAACATTTGAAATGAGAATAAAAGGATGATTCTGACATCAGTTTTCTGATTAGTAGTCCCAGCACATCAAATTTCCTAATGATATTTTAATTATTTTCAACAGAAGAAGCAATAGAAAACACAACAATATAGCGGAAGAAATAATAATAGCGGAGCTGAGGAACCGTATTAAAATACTTAATAAAATGAAACTCAGTACTCAATAAAAAATCTGGTTTGAAAGATTTACTGGACTTTCTCTTACTGCAATTAACATAGTTATGGAAAATTTTCTTCACACAAATTCGGAATTTTGTCAACATATTTAATACTGCTTAAGAATCGAATAATCAAATAAAATAGCACATTGGAAAGAAGCATAACCCGACCACTCCTTTAAAACCCCTTTAAATGAATTTTCCGTGAGAAGAGAGAGAGAAACACTTTATTGTAAAAAAAAACAAATTTACAAAAGTGGAGCTGCTTAATTACATTAAGTTGCTAAAACACAGCATACTAATCAATCGTGAGACATTTGGAGACTAATAAAGACATTGATTATTAATGTTATGTACAATGTATTTGTCAACGTTGAGATTTACATGAGTAGGAATTAAAACAAATCAATCCACTCATTGTGCCTACTAGCTGTAATAAAAGTTATAGAATTTTGTATGTATAGTTAATATACAAACTTTAAAGAAACTCGTTGGAACCTTTTTAGTGAAAATCGCAAAAAAGTAAGAAAACAATTCAGTAAAGTGGTACTTCCGGTTGAGGAATTCTGACAGATAACTTACTGTCAGATCTCATGCTGGTACTAAACAGATATAAAGTTGTTTGAACTTTCTGCGATTTTTCGTTTTTGGATTATGCTGTTCAAACATACACACGACCATTTTCTAAAAATCACTTTTTTAGACTCAAAACGTGATTTCCCCTGAAAACTCCATATCGGAAATTTGACACGAACACGATCTTACTAGGACTAAGAGAAAGTAAAAATCTGATCTTTGATATCACACAAAAAATAACAATCCCACAGACCAATCCTAAAAACCTGTTATACTTTAAGAACGAAAACATACATATATTCCCTAAAACTCAATTTTACAAATTGTACATAACGCAATTAAAGAAAGTAAAAGATTATTCTGCTACTAACAGTAAATTAAAAATAAAACACAAAAGGAATTAAAATGCATGTTTATTTATGTGAGAAAGAAGTCAAGTTCAAAAGGCCACATTTTCTCTTTGAGTAATTGTTACGCGGTTTCTTTTTGAAGCAATTCTTTCCTCTTTGTTGTTCACTATTATTATTAGGTAATTTAGCAAGAAAAAAATAATGTTTCATTCAAAGTCAACTGTGGATATGGATTGGCAAAATAAATGCGTAGATATTTCGCAGAGAATAAAATATGTTCTTAAATTAGAATTGTTTAGTGATTGTGAATTTATAGTGAGTGAAAAAAAGGTAAGGTGTCTATTTATTTCTTCTACTAAATATATATAATTATCTTCATACTCCGCTTATATATATATACACCAAAGGATCTGACAGGTTTTGTTTTTTTGACATAATGCATAAATCGACTTTGTTAAATAATTTTCTTTTTCAATTTCTTCGAAAACGGTACCAAGATTTATCTCAAAACTTGGGTACCAATATAATATAAGGTTAATCACTTTTATTTGAGACATTTTTGCGGAAAAATTTACATCAGCAGTTTTCTGAAAACTTTAATGTTTGACTTAAATCTAACGGCCTTATCAGAAGAATATATCATTCGACGATCTTTATACAACAAAATATTTAGTAATAATTCCATTTTTAATCAGTTAAAATTAAGAGAATGCTAAGAGAAAAGTCGTTTCATATGAGATTAATTTTAATTAAGTTAGGTGTAACACCATAAAGTGTTATGTGTATGTATTATATATGTAATTGGCTTTTCACATTTTTAATTAATTATCAATTTTCCATATATTGTGAATTTCATAAGCTGATCTTTTAGGTTTCCGCGTCCATTCTCATGAAAAACACGAGGTTTTATAAGCTGATTATTGTTTCCTTTGTTGATTTCAACCAACTTAAGCAGATAAAGAACCAAAAGTCCCAAGCCGCTTTCTTATACTGCATTTTTCACTTCCAGTTGAGAAATTTTCTTCATAGTAGAAATTACGAAATATGTTATATACTTAATATTAATTGAAGTTGGCACCTACATACAATATTAAAATGTTACTTTAGAGTATCGTAAAAAATTTTAAAACCATTAAGAATTAGCACTTCTTGTTTACGAATTTCTTGAAATTAGGAATTGCTACTAAATATGTAATTATCTTTAATATTAGGTAAGTGTTGAACTATCAAATAACTATGTGGGAATAGTATATTGGTAGCAAGCCTCTCTTCATATTTCTTGAGATAAAAACATGGCCAGATATTTTTAGGGAAATAGTAACGTTGTTAAAAAAAAAAATCGCAAAAAATTGAAAACACATTCCGCAAAATTAGTGCTTTCTGTGACGAATAGTGAATATGTCTCCCTGACTCAACGGAATATGAAGTTGGATCTTTAGTATTAGATTTGCAGAGCGAGAGGATATAAAGCCAAGTCCGTTAGACTACATAACTAAACCCAAAACATATACTATGTCTCCTTTGGGTGTATTAATGTTCGTAAATAGACTAGTCGTCTGGAAATTATATAAATGTGTGTGGTGGTGTCTCAAAGTACTGTGGGCTGTTCGAGTGGTAGTGTTCGCATCCAATCAAGTTCGTGTTCTTAGGCTGGGACACCCTTAGGCTAAGCGAGAACTGAGATCCCTGAAGACGAGAGAACACTATTTCGTGCTACAGGGATTCACTTCGAAATGCGACCACAGTATCTGACAAATGCAACCATTCTTCTTACTACCACTAAATAATATAAAAATAAATTAATATAATAATAGAAATATTGCTATTAGCCTTTTGTTTATATAAAATAAAAGTTATAAGCTTTATTAATGTACCGCTATCATTTTTCAATAAAACAATTTCTAGAAATTTTTTTGGAACTTACACTAATTTTTGAATTAAATTTGATTCAATAATATATCTATCATTATGTTCATTCAATATATTATACTTCTTTAAGATATTATGCAATATCCAATATCTAAATACAAGTTATTTTTTTTAAAAATTATGTCCATTATTCTATACTTTTACAACTATAGCTTTATATTTTAAGGTAAGATGTCATAAGCTTATTCTCGCAGCAGGAAGCCCTGTTTTTGAGGCCATGTTCTATGGTAGTATGTCTTCTCAAGGAGAACCATCCACATCAATCCGCATAACTGATATTGAATATGACGCTTTCAAACAGATGATCTCGTTAGTAATCAAACAATTTTTTTTTGCGCATCGACAACTTATGCCATTAGCGCCAGTAATTAATTATTGTTTCGTAATCCATAATTATCTATTCAACCTTTTTTTATATTGTTTGTAAAAAATTACCTTGTGTTTGTTGCTACGTTACAAACCCCTCGTTACAATTACTCATAGCCTGCCTAATATTTCACAAAACTTCATCGAAATGCGTTCCCATGTAAAACACAATAAAATTCAAAAAAAGAGGAGTCTACTGTCACCAATTTCTCCATTCCATATAATTAATTATCTTTTTTAAATCTTAAGGGTGTTTAGGAAATAAGATGATTTTTATATCAATTCTTCTTACTTAAATGCATATCTTCAAAAAAAGAAAATATAGATATATTTACATAATAGTTATTTAATCTTTTGCATAAAAAATCTTGAAATTATGATGGTGAATTCAGCAATTAAATTCAATTCCACTTCCAGTCTTAAGATACTTTTTCAATGAAAATTTTCTTTAAGAGGAAATCTTACCCCTCAATAAGCAGCTGTAAATTCTACTATCACATATATGTACCTTTTTTTTTATAGTAACTAAAGCTCATTTTTCTCACACATTTTAGCTACTTATATGGCGAACAACCAGTAATCCTTTGTTGTAAAAATGCATGCGATTTGTATGAAGCGTCGAAAAAATATATGATACAAAATTTAACCAGACGATGTCTTAATTATTTAAATGAACACATTGATTCTCAAGTAGTATTGCAATTATATGAATTCGCCAAATTTCATTGTGAAGAGGCGCTGGAAAAGTTATGCCTCAAGGTATAATTTATTTTTAGTTAAACTCGTGTATATATAAATAAAATAATTTTCTTATTAAAAAGAAACAAATTATTTTGTCAGGAAATCCAGAAGAACACATCAAATGTGATCCAAAGTGAATCATTTTTGGAAGCCAGTGAATCAACGCTAAGTGTTATATTAGATATGAAAAGATTAAATATTTCGTCTGAATTAGAATTAGTGAAGGCTGTGGAATGTTGGGCAGTTGCAAAAGTCGAAAAACGAGGTCAGTTTATTTTTTCGGGAAGGGAGAGATGAGTGTATAACGTTCGCAAATTTTTGCTTTTTCTTACTTACCCTCCATGAGCTGTTGCGAGAATTTTTTTTTTGTGTAAAAAATTCTGTTCACCTTCTTCTTCCCAGATCTCATTGTATTTCTGCCTTAGTATTTTTGTTTCTACATTATTAGGTATTCTTCGTAGTTTAATAGACTATTTTTTGTTTTATTCTACATTAGTTAATACGAGGCTACAAAACTGCTAATTACTTATGATGAGTAACGAAATAGGAATTAGGGTGTTAGAATACTTACGGTGCTCTCCTAGATTATGTTGAAAAGATGCTTGAGAAACATTCAGATTCTTCCGTGGACACTGTTGAAACTCCAGATCATGCTAAAAAAAAAAAAAAACTGGGACGCAAAAAAAAATCCCCAATGAATTTAGAAGTGTAATTGAAGATATCCAAGCAAAAATACTAAATACTGTTAAATGAACCGAACTTGAGCTTGGGCCTTCAAATCAAATCCACTGCAACTGATCAGATTTAATCTGGCTCCCTTAGGTATTTATGTTTGTTCTTAGAATGAGCGTCATCTGCTAACTATACAAATAGTTTGGTAAGTGAATGATAGTGGTGGGATAAAAATTGCCTGTAGCTTACTCTTACATCAACAAACTCTGCAGGCGCTATGTAAATTGTTCAATGATGGGGGATTCAGTGTAATACTTGTTCATTTTGTTCGGCTGCACGTTTGGGAAGCCAAATGCCTTGAGGAAGTTGCTAGTTCATTTCCTCCAGTAGGGAATATAAATTTTTTATTATTCCTATCCCTTCCTTTTTTTGCATTTATAGTCTTAATCTTAGTCTGTGACTATCACAAAAAATTTTCAAACTAATAATTTTAATTACAATTTCAAGCATTGCAATAGTTTTGTTTATGAAATACTTCAGTTGAGAGATAAGTTTCAAAAACCTGTAATGATATTTCTTCTTAAAGAAGTAAGAGTAAGTACGTTGGGTAAAAAAAAGTAAAATGAATTTTCAAAAATATAATTCACTTTCTAAAATTAAAGCAATAAATGTTAAAAAGGCTGAAGTCTGGAAAGCGCGCAATCGCTTATTGGAGACCTATTATTATTTTGAAATAATTATTAATGTACTACCGAAAAAGAATACTTGTGTTCGGCATATGTGGGTACCTAATTATTACATTACAACATTCATTTCATTTTTGAAGATATTTTAAAATGATTTAAAAAAAAAAAATGGTGGTCTTTTCGAACATTTTAGCAACGCATACCTCTGGCAAGACTTTTTTTTAGTGTTTAGATTTAAAAATTCAATAAATGGATGATGAAACTGCTTTACCTCTAAAGTATAGATAATTTGATATTGATTGAAAACTGATATTGATAATTTGACATTTCTTCGTGAATGTCCATCGATCCTTTATAAACTTTCATTGCCTCTTTAGGGCTCCATACTGATCTGTTGGAACTCCTGTCAAAACTGTTTAAACTAATGAGGATTTATTTAATTAGGAGATAAGAATCCAAGAATTGCCGCCGAACATTTGGTGCAAAAATTACGTTTCCTAACGCTCACAACAGATGAGTTTATAACTGAAATAATCAATTCAAAACTGTTACAAATAACGGAAAAACTAGACATTCTAATGAGAATAATCAAACCACAATTACCAGCTATGACAAACCAACTGTGTGAAAAGAAAATGAAAAGAAAACAGTATAAAGATAGATGTTTGGCTACACTTGGTATAAAGGTAAATGACTAGATTAAAAGTTCTGGTTAGATTTTTTTTTATTAATCTTTTAGGTAATACTGCACTACCACCTGAAAATAGTGCTTCCCCGGAGCCTTCTCAGAGCACTGCCATTATCAGACAGTGTGCTGTAGATCCTCCTAGGAAGAGTAAATTTAGGGCAGCACTGCTGGATTTGAAACCCGGGAATCCAGCGCGCTAACAACCTCTTAGCTAATCCCTTCCCTTAAAGTTCTGGTTTATTAATAGCTTTTTATATTCATTTAAGACATTATTAATGTAATAAATTGACTCTAGGAAGTGCATGAAGCTAGATGCGATGGTACAGAATGGCTCACTTCCATTTTTACGACTAACTCAAAGATAAATTTATTAGGAGTACAAGTATGTAAATCACAATTTTTTTTTTTTATTATATTGTTTTGATAGTGATATACAGTTCCATAATTTCAAATAGATTTTAATACTTTTACTTTTCACCAGTTGCACCTTAAAATTAACGACACTGACGACTATTACATGGAGAATTTAATGGTTAAAGTAAGTTTAGCAAATGAACAGGAGCATTTTGCCAGTGCAACACTTTGGGATATGGTTCCTTACAACAGTAAAGCTGAAATTATGTTCAACAAAGTAGCTACACTGGAACCATATAAAGAATATGCTATCCATGTATTCTTATGCTCCGTAGGAATTTATCCAATGGGCAGACATTCAAATGTTTCATGCGAAAATCCAGTAGAAATTGAATTTGTATCACATACTTCATGGGAAAGATCACAACCATGTAATATGACAGTGCTCAATGCAATTATATATGCCGACCCATTAGATTAATGTAAGAACTTTTCATTTATTATCAATAATTTTACATTAGCCAACTGATTATCTTTCAAGTTCTATGGCCTAAAATGCTCATCGTCAAGCTGGTTGGATGAATGATCACCATCTTAACCTACATCTAGAATACCGCTGAAACATATACTATATTTAATGGCTAAATTATTTTCATGATTGCATGCTTATTGAATTTAAAATATTTTGTCTGTATTTAGACAAAAAAAAAATCCGTATAAATTTTTGTCTTTCTTATTTATGCAATTATAACTTACATAGAATTGGAATAATTATGGATATAAATGTATAAATATATACATATTTGTAGTGCACTGTTATTTTTTTCTTCCATAAAATTATTTAAATGCTATTAAAAGGATAAAGTACTTCTTATACTGGCCAACAATAAAAGGTTATATGCAGCTTATCATATGTGACGCAAGTCTTAAGTCTGAGTATATGTACAAGATACACTGATTATTTATAATACTGAGTGCTAAAGAATATCAGAGGATAATCCATGAGATACTTTTATAGATAAATAAAATTATGATCCACACTTAAGTGCAATGTAGGTAGGAACATCAAAACAGACTGGATTGTCCAATCTCAATGCTCCTATCATTTATGTTACCTTATAATTGAAGTATAACAAATTTGAAATGTTTTATTTACAAATTTGTCATGCTTCAATTATAAGGCTTTAATCATAAAACATTTGGTCTTTCTTTTGGCTTCCTAAGATGATGATAATTTGGTAATACTTTCATCAAGAAATCCAATTGTAAAGTTTGTGGCTGAAAGAAATATAATGAAAGTATTTATTTTAGAGCAAATTTCAAATGAAAATGGATATTTCAATAAACTACTTACTGGCGGTCGATCAGCCGCTATGGTCCTATTATAATTTGTTCCAGTTATGATAACATTATCTGGAAGTTTTTCCTTGGCTATTAATTTCACTCCTGCTCCAATTATGCATCCATTTCCAACCTCTATTTCTGGACCAACATAACCTTAAATTTGTTATTTGATAAATTAAACATGAGTATTATTCAATTATCAATAACATTAAGTATATAAATAAAAACAAACATTTGGATTCAAAGACATTGTTATCCCCAATTACTTTCGCTAAGACTGTGCAACCAACTTCAAATACATTATTAGAACCAATCATAAGCGTATTGGGACGATCTTTTCTATCTACATCCACTCTAAAGAAACAATCAATCAATGAATTCGTTAAGAGCAGTGACTGCATAATGTAATACAAATCTGAATGAATAAGAATTACTTGTGCTTAACAATCGACTGTTCTTCAAATATATTACTTTCTCCAATGATTATTGGCCCTCCTTCAGCAATTATTGTTGATCTCGGATGTAAAAGAGATTTAGGGCCTATGGAAATACTTCCAACCAGTTTGCTGTCCAAGCATACAACTGCTCCTTGACCTATTCTAAGACTAAAGATATTCTATCAGTAAATTTGCAATATTTACCCAAGCGCTGATTAAATATTAAATTGATTCCAACTTAAAATATTTACTCTTTGCTCGACGAAGACATTATGTAGGATTTCACAGCTTACCAAACGAACTTAAAGGTTATTGAAATAGCCAATTATTGAACTACAAGTAGATTACTTTGTCTACAACATGAGAAAAGTATTGCTTTAATGTGACTAAGTAATGTAGCTGATTTTTAACTTTCTAAATCAAATAACTCTAATTTAAATTGCTTACATAGCTTATGTTTTAACCTTCACTGCAACGGTTACTTTAACAACTTTGGATGCACTTTGACGTAAACAGCTCTTTGTATTTACTTGACGTGGAAGGTTACATACATTGATGTTAGTTTTATTTCTGTTATGGATTATGAGCTTTCGGAATCCGAGTTTAAAAATATAAAAAATGGAATTTTACAAGCAAGAGATATTAGTATAAAAGGCAGCATTGATGAACAAATTCTAGGCGTGATAGAAAAAATAAATTCTCATAATGATTTTGTCACTATTAGTTCTTGTTCTGGAAGGATTGTTGTAGTGTCCAAGGTATAGCTGTAGTATTGCCTATTTTTATGAATTTGTTGTTATTATTAATCAGCATTATCATTATTTTTAGGACGAAGGCCAGAAAAAGGGATGTAAATCCGCTTATTCTAACCATGGTATAGTAAATGAAAAAGAATTTTTGGAAAGCATTCAGAATGAAACTAGTAATCTAGTTGTGAAATTCGAACCTTTTATTTTACATATTCAATGCAGAACCTTGAGGCATGCTAAGGATATTGTAAGTAGGTTTTTTCATTGGTACATTTAATTTATGTATTGCAAAGAAACGCCTCTTCATAACAGTGGGTTGAAATTTTGACAATTTTTACTTTTAGATTTGCTATTTTTCTGCTTACCTAGATGGCTGACCCTGTCTCTATTTCTATTATATATATAAAATTGTAAGCTTCTCAATAGACTAATAATTTCTAGATTACCTGTGCATATGAAAGTGGTTGTAAAAATTCCGGCATCGTTCTTGGAAAACGTGGGAAAATTACTGTGGCAGTGAGAAACCCTTTAAATTTGGAAGTCCCTATAACATCTATGGGGCAATTACTTGTGAATGAAAAGGTTTTAATTTCATTTCTCAAAATATGTTACTAACTAATAAATTGTAGAATTTTTTATTATTATTTATGTTTACAGTATTTAAAGTTCCTTGTCACTGAAGCAAACCAAAAAATGAAGAGGAATGCAGAAATTATTGTAAAATTTGATGAAGCCTTTAATAGGTTACTTGCCATTTAATCCGTTAGAATACTCCTGTTTTTATGGATCAATTGGCACAAGTATATATTTTCTCAAATAATCTTTAAAAAAGCAGAATAAGATGATGAGATCATATCGAACGCTGTGAATGATTTTCTTTGATTGAGGTGTTTGTATTAATACATATTTATTAGGTGAAGAGTTGAAGAATGGTCATTTAATGACGACTTATATTTGGAGATCTAGAAGCCAAGGACCTAAGTAAGCTGATTCTTCATTTTTTGCAAATATCAACCTTAAAGCCTTCAAGCCAACTTTTCAAGCCTGAAAAAATATTTTTTCAATTATTATATTTTTGTACATTTTTTCTGAAAGTTTGATATTTTTGTTTACAAATATGAGATAGGAAAAAAAGTATTACTTTTTGTAATTATTTATTCCGTATTACCTACTCTAAGATAAGGAACCTCTTTACAGTTTGATTAAAAAACGGATATTTTTGAAGCCAAAATGATGCTCAAACTCAAATACGAAATTGGTTGGCTATGATTTAATAATTAATCAAAATTTCGATCTGTTAATGTTGATTTGGATATTGTTGATGCATAAGAATTTTTAGAAGATTGTCACCCATACACCTTACTTGTAGCATGTATCTGACCTAATCTGATAAGTTGACACAACTTGCACTGAAAGCAAAGTGACCGTTAACCGTTATTTTTGTAAGAGTTTAAGGTGTGCGATATGACTGCTGTTAGCCGGGGGGGTGGGGGGGGGGGCAAAAAATAAGTAACAAGTTTTAGTGAGAAACATGTAATATTGTGTTGAATTGAAAAACAAAGCTTGGGAAAGGGAAAACAACGATAAAAAATGTGAAAAGTGTAAAATAAAGTAACATATAGAATAGAAAAATATATCGGTATGTAATAATCGTAGCGTGACTATAGGATGGGTGGGAGTGTGGAGGTGACAGTAGAATAGCGTCTGATATGGAAATCCTTTTGACTTAGTTTGGGCAAGACTTAGACTTATAAACCGCAAATGATCTCGAAGCTTTTATTCAAAGATTATATTGTATTAGCAATGAAAGGACCAATTCACATTCAAATTGTTTCTTACCGCCAACTGCATAATTGATTTTTGCAGGTTATGTCTCTACTCTCGTGGTAAGTCGTTATTTAGAGAGGTTATTATACTATTATAGACTTTATGGAATTGTTTAATGTTTTGAGGATCCCTATACATGGTTTTAACTTGGGTATAGCAAGAAATGCTTTTACACCATTAACTTTGAATGTGAATAAGTATATACATATATTATTTTTTCATAATTTGAGTAGTTTATTATATTTTTTATCATACTTTTTTTTTTTAAATTACAGAGAAAATTGTTTTCTACTGAAGCTGAATTACTCGATATATTTGATCAGAAAGGTCCACCAAAATATGATAAAGTTTTCATTCCAGAACCTAAAGAGACAGAAACGGAGTATGATGCGAAATTGAACAAGAAAAAAGTAAAGTTCTAAAAACATTTGTTATGAAAACTTTGGTCTATTTTTTAAAATAATTACCATAATTTCTAATGAGATTCCTTTACAGGACAGTTTGGTGATAAAATGCAAAAGATCAGAATTTAATCATTATAGAAATCAAAAATATGACAAACTTAAACCAATTCCTCTCGCTTCGAAAGGGTGGATGCATCGCAAGTCAAAAGGAGATTTCTTTACAATTAAAATATTTGATGAGGTAGTACATTAATTATAAACAATCTATGATAAAATTATAGTAAAAAAATAATAATTTCTTTAGGTGGAACATTTAATGTTTGTTAAGTCTATTATTTAATTTTTATTAGAGTTATGAACCAAGTTTATTGTACTGGAATGATGAAAAATCGTTTGCCGACTTGAACATTCAAGACAATGTAATTGATGCTCTCCGAACCCAGGGTATAATCAAACCCACGAAAGTGCAGGTAATTTGCATTTGTTTACTTTGATTTCAAAAAGTTATGTTCTGGTTTATAAACAAGGTCTCTTTTTTTTTATATTGCACTATTCAGTTTGACAAAGAATTGACAGTTTTTTTATGTCAACTTTTTTTAATGATATTTAGTCGTATTATTATGATATCTTTTTGAAGTATATGTCATAAATGTTGAATATTTATTATGATCAGTGAAGACAAGCACGACAAATATAGCAATATCATTCTAAAGTTGACAGGGAGTGGTACATTGACAAGACTGCAAAGGAATTGAAGCGTACAGTTATTTGGGTTAACTTTTTACCCCCTATGCCATGACTTCGGCTATTCAGCCATTCTACGTCCCGCGGCCCAGTAAAAATTTTAGACTGTGCTGGCGATTGATTGATACGGGTTTGATTGTATGTACCTACAGATAAACTAGCTTATATGACCTCATACACACCCATATTCTCTCACTCACTCATAGATCATAAAATCTTTTATTTTAAGATAACAAATCTATTCATTGTCATTTATACATTATGTTTTATTTTAAAAAGTAAATTCTGAGAGAATATAAATATTTTGTCTATGACTTGTTTCAATTTTGAAGGACCACAAAAATATTCGTTGCCCCGAGCCTTGCATTTTCCCTTTAAGATTTCTTCCTAATGGTAAATGCTGTCCTGGGAACAATCAAGTAATTTTGTTTTGTAAAAGCTGATTTGTTTAAGATTAGATGTATTTGTTCTTTTTATTCACAGGTTGATAGTATTCCTAAAGTATTAGCTGGCAAGAATTGTTTAATAGCAGCTGAAACAGGTTGTGGCAAAACTTTGGCTTACCTTTTACCAATAATAGAACAATTAATGAAATGGACCAAAGCGAAGAATGACAGACCTCCAAACAGCCCTCTATCTTTAATAATGTGTCCACATAGGGAATTAGCTTTACAGATTGGGGTATATTATTGCGTGCACCATTTATTTAAGTGCATAATTTGTGAAAGTATTAGTTAAAATTTCAATAAGAATTTATTTATATTTACAGGACATTGCAAAAATAATGTCATATTGCCTTCCTTTCACTTGTACTACAATTATCGGTGGAAGAACAAAAAAGAAGATGTTAAATCCTAAATTTGAATATGTTGATCTAGTAGTTTCCACGCCTGGTGCTTTGAGTAAACTTATAAGTACAGGTATTGTTTATTATACTCTAAGTAATGCTGATTGCCTGCCTGGATTGGTTAATAATTTCTAATCCTGTACTACAGAAAGTCATATTTTCCTATATTTTTTTTTTCTTTTTTTTTTTTTCTTGGCATTAGCTGGCGCCATAGCCAAAACGAATTTTAGAAATATATAATCCTGTTCTATAGCACCAAGCTATAGATAACTCAATTTTAAACTATTCTTTTGATGGATTGAAAGAAATCAGCAATTAATAGACAAATTTCTTCTTTGGGATGATGTAATGACTGATAATTAAAAAAATGAACAACTAAATTATTTAAATTATGAAATAGTTTTTCTCTCTCCCTTTTACACAGTATACAGGACATTATTATATGCTCTAGAGATTCTGGAACTTTGCAAACTGTACAGTTCGCATTGTCTTCTTTCCCTATCTTATTCAGGTAAATCCTGCAAAGTCCGTGGTTTGCTCTTAATCTGCATACGATTCTTATTGTATTCTTATTTAATGCATATGGTGCATGCCAGGTCCTACGGGATATATATTTGGATTGATTAATTCATAAAACGACCCTTTTGGAGAATTTGAAAATTTAAATTGCCATTGAGTCCGAACTTGATTTTCAGTTTTGTTTGCCGCATCGCGGAAAGGAATTTTAATAATGGCCTACTGTCCTTCTTTGATTGCTTTCTTAGCTAGCGAGTCCACTCTCTCATTTCCTCTGATGCCAACATGTGCTTTGATCCATCCAAATGATACAGATTTTCCTCTGATCGTCAGTTCCATAACATTTTTTAATATTCTTAAAAATAGATTATCTACCGTAGATCTCAGTTTAAAATGCTCTAATTTCATCAAAGCACTTTTACTATCAGATAGAACTACAATCTTATTGTTTCGAATGGTAGCAGCATATTGCAATGCTTCCGAAATGGCAATTAACTCGGCAGAATAAACGGTATATTTTAGAAAGGGTTATCATTTTATAAACGGAATTTTTGTGGTCGAATACTGCACATCCTACTCCAACTTGCATTTTTGAGCCATCCGTATGGAAGTATGCCATAAGATGGAAGTTGGGCCATTTCTCTGCAATGAAACCCATCGCTGATTCATTAGTGTAAAAAGCTGTGGAACTTAATGAACTACTTGAAAAGATTGGCTAATGATTTTGTAACCTATGTCAAATTGTGGTAATTTCCTGTTGGTGCGTATAGTATCGAAGTACGGTGATATATCCTAAAACTTGCTGTTAGTAATGGAGCCTCCTTTTTCCTCCAGTAAGAGGCAGTCAGAACTTTTGTATTTAATTGGCAGATCTTATTAGTTACCGGGCGATTGTGCGAGAGAAACCTAAGGAGTAATTTGTCAGAAGCAGTTTTCTTCTGTGGTCCACTGGTAACTCAGGAGACTCTGATAGCAAAATATCAATTGGAGTGGATTTGAGGAAGCCATAACATAGTCGTATACATGTAAACTGAATTAGATCTAGTTTCTTTAAGCTAGAGCTGCTTGCTTCTCCATAAAATACCGATCCATAGTCAAGAATGGATCTAATGGTGGATTTGTAGAACCCCATGGAAGTCGCTGGATCTGCGCCCCATCTCAAGTTGGTTATGGTTCTTAAAATGTTAAGCATTTTTCTATTTTATCAGCAATATAAGCTATATGTTCATTCCACTTCAGCTTCTGATCTGAATATAAACCGAGGAATTTTACTTGAGATTTGCATACGAATTGTAGACCGCCTAATGTAATAATTTCGCTAAAAGGTGGACTCCATTTTCTGTCAAAAGAGCACACTACAGACTTTTCTTTAGAAATGGAGAGACCATTATTATTGCCCCATTTAATCATACCCTGTATAGCTTCATCCAACATCAGTTTACATTCCGAAGCATATGCATTCGTAACATATAAACATATATCATCAGCGTACTGGATGATATTTACCCCCATCTGGCAGATAATCCTCTAAATCTGATACGTATATAGCATATAATAATGGAGATAATATCCCTCTTGAGGTAACCGCTTTAATGCTATGCGAGGTCCCAAGAATACATTTTCAATTCTAAGGTAAATATGCCTATAACCCAATAACTTTATTATTTTATTAATAAAATCATGGGGAAATTTAAAGAAAGCATTCTGCCTAAGAGAAGACACAGATCTACATTATCGTAAGCTTTGTTTTGTCCAGGAAAATAGCCAGTGTTATCTTATGCGAAGAAATGTATATCGGTAACCAACTGATTTATTGTGTCCATAGTTGACTTACCTTTACGAAAACCATATTGACTAGATGGTAATTTGTCATGAAACTCCAGCCACCACTCCAATCTAAATTTAATTAACCTTTCAAACGTTTTAAGCATACACGACGATAATGATACGTAAGAGCTTGACATGTAACGGGGTTTACCTGGTTTTAATGTAGGAATAACTACATAATCCTTCCAGTCTAAAGGAAAATTCTCTTTTGACCATATATCGTTAAATGTGAATAAAACTTATTTATAATATTCTCTGGTAAATTGTTTAGCAAAGGACACACGAGTTGATCTCTACCAGGAGCAGTATTCAAATTGCTTTTAATGGAAGTTATGTCACAAGGACCCTAAATTAATTTTTTAAAAACAATTTATTTAATATAATTACAATAATAGTTAATGACAATATACAATACACTGGATAACTATAGGAACTTAGATGTGAACTGTATGGTGGCGAGCCTAGGACTGCCTGCCTGCTGGTCGGTGGGAGTATTTATATGCTGTCGGCGGCTGCTGACGCAGCATTGGTACTTTTCCTATAGATGTGTCATAACTCCTCCCTCCTTAAGTTTGGAGCTCCTGCGACAATTGGCACGGAAGTCCAGGGTAGATCTGTCGTGGTGTAGGTTGTAGCTGGTCTCCTTCTGTTGCGCCCGGATTCGTCTTCTTTCTACAGACATAGTAAACATACAAAGGGGGCAACAGTAGTAGCAGTATTGGAATGATAATAAAATAGTAGAGATGTGCCGAGTCCTTGGGTGTTTCTTCTAGTAACTCCAGTGGTTCCATCTTTAGGTTGATTTTGTGCAGATTTTCAAAAGGCTTGTGTGTAACTGTCGTCGATTACTATGTCTCTGTCCTTTCGTAGTGAGAGAGTCAGTGGTCTAGCTATTTTAGCGTAGTTTTTAATCATCCTACGGTAGTAGCCAGTAAGTCCGAGAAATTGTTTGATTTGTTTCTGTGTCTTGGGAAGTGGAAATTTGGCAATAGCGTCTAGTTTGGCCGGGTTAGGTTGTATGCCCTTGTCGGAGATGATGTGTCCTAAAAAGAGAAGTTCGCGTTTGAAGAATTCCGTCTTGTCAAGTTGAATTTTTAGATTGTGTTGTCTAAGCTTGTCAAAGACCGTCTTAAGATGCTTTATATGTTCGTCCAAGCTGTCTGAAAAGATGATACTGTCGTCCATGTATACTAGTACGTTAGGGATCCTAGAAAAGAGGGAATTCACGGCTCTTTGGAATGTGGGGGGGCATTCTTAAGCCCGAAAGGCATGCGCAAGAATTCGTAGTATCCGCTTTCAGTAGAGAATGCTGTCTTGGGAACTGATTCGGGGTCCATTTCAATTTGATGGAACCCTGAAGCTAAGTCAATTGCTGAGAAGTAAGTCGCGCGTCCTATTTTACCGAATAAGTCTTCAATGTTAGGAAGGGGGAATTTGTCCTCGACTGTCTTGTTGTTGAGTTTGCGGTAGTCTATGACCATTCTTATTTTCTTTTTACCGGAGGGGGCTGGTTTCTTTGGTACTACCCAAATTGGGCTGTTGTAGGGGGAATTTGAGTGCTGTATTATTTTGTCAACTTCAACTTGTACGTCTTTCCGATATATTTCCGGGTATCTATAATTTCGAGTGTATACTGGGTTTTCGTCACTGGTTCGAATTTTATGTTTCAGTAAATCCGTGCAGCTTAGTTTGTCATGCTCTCTTTTGATTATTTGGGGGTAGTTCTTTATTAATTCTATTATTTTATTTTTTTCTTCTGAGTTCATGTGCTCAGTTCTTATTAGTTTCGGAATTTCATTTTATTTCTCTTAACCTACGTTCGTCAGACATTTCGGGACAATTGGTCACTACTACGTCCGGTACGTTTATACTAATTTCCAGAGGTTCGTCGACATCCATGGGTTCAGGGCAAATGGCCATGACTTTCTTGGACTCAACTTTGCACCGAATTTTATTATTATTAATATTATATAGTCCTTCTTTTACGGTACACTTATCATTAATTTTTATATCTTCGTTTATTAATCCGTACTTTAATTCTTTATTTCTAACTGGTAATTCTATGAAATTGACACCTTGTTCTAAGGTGATTATATTTGGATCGTTGTTTGTGGGGTTAAGGGTGAATTTTAGGGGAATTGTGCCTTGAGGATAGGAAAGGATGTTGTTGTTTAGGTCTATACTCATGCCAAGCTCTTGCATGGTCTTATGGCCTAATAAAATGTCATATTTGTCTGAGAAAGGGAATAAATGGAATTTGGTTTGGAGGTTTACGTTAAAGGTTTCCAGGATGTTAAATTTACATGAGGATTCTCCATGTTTTTTCCCTGCGGGAGTGGAGATTATGAAGGGATCTTTTATTCCCCTGCGGGATGAAGGGATAGGGCGTTAGCGGGAACCACATTTGGATTAATATAATTTTCCGACGAGCCTGTGTCTATTAGCCATTTGAGGCCAGATTTGTCTACGAAGTGGGGTAGTGATTTGTTTACGAGGTTTAAGCTAAATTCGGGGGGCCTTCTTGGCTCTCGTGGCCATCGTCTAAAAAATGCTCAAATTTTTCTGTTATCTTGTCTATAGAATTTTCTAGGCGGGATACCTCAAGTTTGTCAAGATATGTTTTACCTGGTTCAGTATAATTTTCAGGTGGGTCTTCATTTTGGCAGTGGGTCAATTCGTGTGGAGAAATGTAGTCTTTGAAACGGGGTCTGCCTGCGGTTCGCATGGACACCGTGTTTTGAGAGAAGTAGCCAGGAGGTAGTCTTGGTCGATTAAAGGGGTGATCAGGATTGTTTGGATGATTAGGATGGTAGGATTGTCCGACGTTTGGTCGTTGAGGTTGTGACTGGTAACGAGAGGTCTGAGGCGTAGGTTCTATAGGTTTGGGATTGAATTCAATTGGTTGATAGTGATAGTTAGGGGCTGGAGCCCTGGGGACGTTTGGTACAAAGTGTTGTGGGCTTGGTCTGTAAGAGTATTGCTGTCTGTAAGGCTGTTGGGATTGGTTGTAAGGATTTGGTTTTCTGAAGGGCTGGTTAGGCCTTTTAGCGCCTTGGGAGGAATTTAAATTAGCCACAATAAATGAGCATTTGTTGTAAATTATGTTCCGCACTTCGTCTAGAGTGCTGGGGTCGAATATCATGATATGGTTGCTTAATGTAGGAGGCAGGCATTTATAGATATGAAAAATTATTTCTTTGTCTACTCTTGTTATTATTTGTTTTAGTGTGTCTGCTGTAAGTCCGTCTAGTTTGAGTCTAATATAAACCAAATTGCGCAACTCCTGTATCCTATTGACGAATCAATGGGAGACTCTCTAGCATGCATTTTAGTCTGGAAAATTTCATCTTTTAGTATCTCGTAAGACCTCGAGTCGGCAAAACTTTCTCTTAAGTATTTTAATAAATTTAATAGGTGATCTACGTTATTGGAAAGGAGTACGTTTCTAGCAGGCCCTACTAATCTACTTTTTACTTTTATGAACAGGATATTATGATTATAGTCTCTTTCCGCTATATTCTCTGCACAAACTGTAGCGTAAGCACTTTCCACAATTTCGCAAAAGAACGCCAGCTCCGAAGGGTTTCCGTCGAAGTAGGGAATGTGGTCGTAGTCTTCTTTTGATATTTTATAGTTTATTTGGGCCATTTCGGGGATGGTTTCTTTAGGGAGAATTAATTTAGAAGGTTTAAGGACAGATGAGCTACTTACAGGTTTTAAGCGTTGTTGTTGACTCGCCAGCTTGCTGTTCTTCAGTCGTCTGAGGATGGTCCTGGTTCCTGTGGGTTGAGTACTGCGAACAAGCCACTGATGTGGGAGCTTCTAGTCTTCTTACGATGTGGGACAAACGGTCGCACTGTGAGACAAATGGTCGCACTATTTGACTTAAGCCTTCGCAGTCCCTGTTCGGGCGCCAGTTATGTCACAAGGACCCTAAATTAACTTTTTAAAAACAATTTATTTAATATAATTACAATAATAGTTAATGACAATATACAATACACTGGATAACTATAGGAACTTAGATGTGAACTGTATGGTGGCGAGCCTAGGACTGCCTGCCTGCTGGTCGGTGGAAGTATTTATATGCTGTCGGCGGCTACTGACGCAGCATTGGTACTTTTCCTATAGATGTGTCATAACTTGGATGACCGAGTTTCTGCAAGCTGGAAATCTTGCAGCAGAAGATGTTGACCATTAGATTCGGAAATAACAGGCAAACTATTAAGAACATAAGAAGGGGTTAAATTGAAAAGCATTTCATGAGCCCAGTCACCCATTTCTGCTGTCCGTGAACGTTTATTACTTTTTATCCTCTTAATTTGGTCCCATATCACTTTAATCGGGGTATTCCTATTTAATTTATTGCAAAAATCTTTCCAAGCATTACGTTTTGCCTGCTTGATAAATCTTTTTGTTACTGCACACGCTTTTTTATATGAGTAGAAATTGTCAAGGGTTGGAGCATTTTTATATATTTGGATTTTCCTTTTACTATTTGATGTAGAACTATATGCATCATTCCACCAAAGATTACACCAGCTACTATTAAATTTGTCTTTAAAATGGGGAATGGACTGGTTACAAACATTATTAATATTTTCAATTAATGTTTCGTATGTATGAGAAAACGGTGATTCTTGCATTAATGTGCTATATAAAGACCAGTCTGCTTGCTTAGTATTCCAAGTTCTGTAAGGTTTAAATTTGGTATTTTTCGAGGCAAAACTATGTGAAGTAATTAAAATTGGGAGGTTCCCATACGATCTTGTATTCAGTACCAATCAAAATATCAGAATAGTGAGAGGAGCAAAATGTCATATCAATGGCAGAGGCAGATTGGTGAGTTACATTCTGGATCAGAGTAGGAGATCCATCATTTAAATAACTGAAATTAGCAGAAGTTTTAATAAGAAGAGCGACACCGGCTCGACCATCATCTCTTCCTGTCCTAATTACATTATAACCGCTGAATGTATATGTTTTCCCTGGCTTAAACCAAGTTTTTGAGAGAGCACATATATCGGCTTTATAGGAAAAAAGTATAGATTCTAATCACCCTTGTTTGCGACAGCTGATCTCGCATTCCACTGGGTAATGTTCAAATAAGGATGCATTTATGGGAAATTTGTAAAGTTAGGAGGAATTTATCCTTCAGTTATCCATAGAGATAATAGCAAAAATACACAAAATATAAAAGGGTGAGATATAGATACAAATATAGCTACTAGAAGTTAAGTAAGTACAATTAATCTAAATCTTATTTTTTGTTTCCAAAAAAGAGCCATTTCTGCTAAGCGATCTTTTATTAAATCTTTAATATCATTTGAAGCAGGGATTTCAACTTTTTTAGATTTTAGTCTCTATTAGATTAGTAACGGGGGGGGGGACCCTCATTCCACTGGGGCTCCACAAAGCGAGGTCTATTGTGGATCCCCTTAAATTATAGCACAACCCCCAGCTTTGCTCTCCTAATCAATCCTAGCAAAGCTGAGAGCGGCTCCGTCTTGAAGCCCAAAGCTTCGGGATTGCGTGTCCCCAATTGAAGAAACCTTATCCTCGCCAGGCCGGCGCACTCACAAAGGATGTGCGCCGGGGTTTCTTCCTCTGCCTTGCAGAATCGGCATACTGCAATATCTGCAAGTTGTAAATGGTGCATGTGTCTGTTGAGCTTACAATGCCCTGTTAGTAGACCCACAATTAGCCTTATACTCCTTCGGGTATGGCTCAGTAGATCTCTG